>CM039674.1:357246058-357471058 GCA_022496015.1 Hordeum marinum | reverse complement strand
CCGGTGTTTCCGTACCATCCCAAGATCATGCTGGTACACACACGGTACATCAATGTATATATCAAAGGGAAATCACACAGCATTATATTAATCGCAATCTCATATAGAGTCCTTTATTACAATATAAATTACAATAAAGTGGCTAAAGGCCAACTCATGAGAATATCTAAATCTTGCGGAAGCGTCGAAGGTAGATGAGTCCATCTGACTCCAAGGGCATCTTACTGAGCATAGAACGTGTCCTCACTCCTGGTCAGAAAAATACTCTGCAACATGATACGTTGCAGCCGTGTAGGTCAGCATATGGAATATGCCGGCAAAGTCACAAGAGAAGGGTGAAAAGATAATCATCTAGTCTATATGCATATGTGGCAAGTGGGGTGGTAAGTTTTTGCGTAAAGCCAAGTTTTTCCTACATAAAAAGGGGTTAAGCAAAATATTACTAAGTTGGTTGATTAATGAGATGGTTCCACCAACCAATTCTCATTCCCAAAATTATTAAGTACCCACATCAACATATTATTTGTGTTGAGAGTTCCGGAAGTTCCAATTCCTTTGGCTCAAGTCGTCCATAACCGTGGACACGGCTAATCGATTAGGTTTAAGTACTCTGCAGAGTTTTGCACACGTTCCCCACAAGATTTGGTCGCCTCCGTTTGATTTCTCGCACTTCAAGGTGTTTGAGAAACGGATGACCAAAACATGGTCTTCCAAAGGGTTTCCCTGCGACTCTGACGGTGCCCATCCTTTCCTACCGTTCTTCTACCTCTCGTAGCACCGCCTGTCCAGAGTCACCACGATATCCAACCAAGCCAGAGCCCATAATGACTTGTGGCTGTGCAGGTAAGCCTTAGGTTTTGAAGCACCCATCCATCTCTTTGTGCCTGGGTGGACCTTTCCGCATGAATACTGGCCATCTCCAGCATCACCTAGGCTAACCACTGGTTTCTCCAGGGCGCCGTTCAACCATCATCCACCCAGAGGTATGTTGAAAACTTGGAGTCTTGAAATCTTGATCATTATGCAGGTCTTGAAATTATTAACTCTCTCAACTCTCATGATTCACACAACCAACCCCGTCTACTAATAGCATAGCAAAAGTAAAACAACGTTTCCCGGGGCCAATGTTGTAAAAGGGGTTGAGGAGGGGTACCTACCACATGATACTACTACAATTTAACCAAGTTTCCAACTAACCTATCTTGCATGCAACTGGGGAGATGGTAGAACTAATGCATAAAAACATGGGTAAAACATGATCAAAGTGACTTGCCTGATTGATGATCTTCGTACGTGAGTGACTCTAAGTAACAAGCTTCGCACTCCGGATAATCTAACGAAACAAACAATGCACTCAAATAAGCATACAACCATAATAAGTACTCATAACATTCAGCAAAGAAGTACTAAACAAACTATGCAAACAATGCACAAAAGTCTCTAGCAAGTAAAACACACAAAGTTTTGTTTTTCCAAAGGGGATGATGAAAACACTACTACATAATAAAACTATTTTGAAATAGCAAAACAATTGTTGACAGCAAGGGAAACAATAGAATATTTTATTATTAAACAAAGAAAATCAATTTAAGTTTGTTGGGAAAACTTTAGTAAAGTTTATAAAAGTTTTGATAAACACTATATGAATCAACTATAGTTGTACTAACAAAAGAATGAAAACTAAACTTGTTATTTTGTTAACAAAACATGTTCTTACAGAAAAATGACTTACAAATAAATTTGTCTTAGAAAACAGAATTAATTATACAAAACTTATTTGAAAACAAAACTATTACTAGTTAGTTGTTTTAATCAAATTATGCCTATTTGAAAAGAAGTTGTGATTCCTATGTTAAATGAAATTAAACTAGGCAAATTTATATTTTTATTAACAGTAAGTGAAAACACTAAATGTTTACTAACAGAACCTAATAAATAAATAAAACCAAATTCTAAATCAAACTAATCAAAATTAAGTTTATAAAACTATATTATAATAATAAGCAGATTCTGTTTTTGGTTAAAACAGTAATTAAATAGATCATGAAAATCCTCAAACTATACATGAAGATAGTCCTAACTAATACCAAACAGTAGCAAAAAGAATCATGTCAAAATCTATTTTCAAACTCTAGTTATTCAGATTTGAAGATTTTGAGCAAATTTGATTAAATTCAAATTTTATAGTTCAAATTTGAAATTTGAAAGTACAGGGTGAAACTACATGAAAAATGTGAGCTATTGCAAAAAGAATCAACTCAAAACTCTAAACAGATTAAAAGATATAAGCAAAACAAAATTGGAAAACACTCTGTTAATTAAAACAAAACAGAAATTAAAAAAAAATTGCGTCGGTCAGGGGGCTACGTGGCGCAATCCTATTGGTTGGCTAGCGCGCGCGTTAGAAGATTTAGAGCGGGCGACCGATGCTAGGAGGATACCGGTTCGGTTTTAAGTGATTTCTAATCGGGACCGTTGGATCTGAAACGGAGGGATGGGAATGCTCACGGGGGAGGTTGCAGGCGTCGGGGTTTCTCCGGTGATCCGAAGACGGCGAGGAACGATGGCGAGGCGTTCCGGTGGTCGGGGAGGACGGGGAGGTGGTCCGGGCGACGGGGACGGTCCTCCGGAGTCGATTGGTGGCGACGGTGAGGCGAACGGTGGTCGGGTGTGGTGGCTACGCTCGACGGCGACGTCCGGTGGTGGTGGAGCTCCGACGAGAAATTGACGGCGTCTCGGTGAGAGAGAGAAGGGGCTCGGGGGGGGGGGGAAATGGACGCGGGGGTGGTCCGGTTTATATAGGGGCGCTCGGGGTGCGGGGGAGTAAAGGGAGAGAGAGATCCGACGAGAGGGAAACGGTCGGCGGCGGCTCCGGCGTGCGCGGGGGAGAGAAAGGAGATGACCGTTTCGGGGCAACGGTCGGTCGGGTGGGGCCCGGATGTCAGCGAGAGGGAGCGCGTACGTTACGCGTCGGTCGGCCGGTTTCTAATTAATTCGCGAGTAACTGTCGTGGGCCGGCCCGTTTAATACCGGAAACGGTTACCGTTTTTCTTTAATAATTTTACAGAGACATTCAAAAGCTTTTAAAGCATTCAAACCGTCTCCAAAAATAGGGGTATTATATATCAAAATTAACAGAATAATAAATGCTATTTAATGAACATTTCTATTCTGTCATTTGAATACTTTGAAAAAAATATTATTTTCAGAAATGTCCTAATTGTTTTTTTTTAAATCTTTTTTGCAAATATTTTCAAAATAACCCCTGGTTATTATGTTCAAATAATTCACCAATTAGACCCTGGTGTGGAGTGTCATGTTACTCCTCTCTTATTTGAACTTTTAACCAAAATTTCAAATAGGTGAAAGCAACTTAGGGAAAAGTAGAAAGAGCTTTCAGAAAGTTCAGAAATGGCATTTCAACTAACACATACAATCAAGCAATGGTGATGATAGATGCATAGCTATATTCATAACATTCCAAAATGGAATTTTGGGATGTTACAAACCTACCCACCTTAAGATGAATCTCGCCCTCGAGATTCGGGTTGGCTAGAAAATAGGTGCGGATGGTCTCTACGAAGATCTTCTTCGCGTTCCCAGGTGGCTTCTTCCTCAGTATGGTGACTCCACAAAACTTTGCAGAACTTGATAATCTTGCTGCGGGTAACTCTGTTGGATGTCTCGAGGATTCTGACAGGCTTCTCCTCATAAGTCAGATCACTTTCAAGCTGTATGGCCTCTAGGGGCACGGTGTCTCGCAAAGGGATGTCAACCATCTCAGCATGACATTTCTTCAGCTGGGAAACATGGAACACATTATGAACTTCGGACAATCCTTCTGGCAATTCCAGTTTGTATGCAACTTCGCCTCTGCGTTCAAGAATTTTGTAGGGGCCTATAAATCTGGGTGCTAATTTTCCTTTAACACCAAATCTCTTGGTTCCTCGAAGCGGGGATACACGAAGATATGCTCGGTCTCCCACTTCATATGTCACTTCTTTGCGCTTGCTGTCAGCATAACTCTTCTGTCGAGACTGAGCTATCTTGAGTCTGTCACGAATCAACCTGACTTTCTCTTCCGAATCTTGAATAAGGTCGGGACCAAAAAGTTGTCGGTCTCCAACACCATCCCACGTCAGTGGTGTTCTGCACCTCCTTCCGTATAAAGCTTCGAAAGGGGCCATCTTTAGACTGGTTTGATAACTGTTGTTGTATGAGAATTCTGCGTAAGGCAAGTTATCATCCCAACTAGATCCATAATCTAGCGCACAAGCTCTCAACATGTCTTCCAGAATCTGGTTGACTCTCTCAGTCTGTCCATCTGTCTGCGGATGAAAAGCTGTACTAAACTCTAGCCTTGTACCCAAAGTTTCATGTAACTGATGCCAAAACTTTGAGGTAAACTGTGTTCCTCTATCTGACACGATACTCCTCGGAACTCCATGCAGACATACGATCCTGGTCATATATATCTTGGCTAGCTTAGCACTGGTATAGGTGGTTTTCACTGGAATGAAATGAGCTACCTTGGTCAAGCGATCTACCACTACCCAGATGGAATCATAACCTGAACGGGTCTTAGGCAATCCTGTGATGAAATCCATACCAAGCTTTTCCCATTTCCACTCGGGTATCGGCAAAGGTTGGAGTAACCCTGCTGGTTTCTGATGTTCTGCCTTTACTCGCTGACAAACATCACATATCGCAACATGCTCTGCAATATCTTTCTTCATACCTGTCCACCAATAACTTTCCTTTAAATCCAGATACATCTTGGTGTTGCCTGGGTGTATCGAGTAAGGTGAATCGTGGGCTTCCTGAAGTATCAACTTCCTGAGCTCTGGTTCATTGGGCACATAGATTCGGTTCTCAAACCACAAAGTTCCGTGTTCATCCTCACGAAAACCTTTAGCTTTACCATCTTTCATTCTCTGTTTAATCTCAGCTATCTCCTTGTCCGATTTCTGGGCTTCTCGAATTCTTTCGGTCAAGGTGGACTGAATTTCCAGTGTACCAACATATCCTCTTGGAACTATCTCTAGCTTGAGCTCTCTGAGATCATCGACTAACTCTTGAGGTAATCCTCCAGCTGTGAGTGTGTTCACATAAGTTTTCCGACTCAAGGCATCGGCTACAACATTAGCCTTACCTGGATGGTAGTGTAATCTCATGTCATAGTCCTTGATTAACTCTAACCATCTCCTCTGTCTGAGGTTCAACTCTTTCTGCGTGAAGATATACTTCAGGCTCTTATGGTCGGTGTAAACATCACAACTATTTCCAATAAGGAAATGTCTCTAGGTCTTGAGTGCGTGCACTACGACTGCTAGTTCCAAATCATGAGTGGCATAATTCAACTCATGAGGTCGTAGCTGTCTGGAAGCATAGGCTACAACTTTTCCATCCTGCATAAGTACTCCTCCAAGTCCTTGACGTGAAGCATCACAATAAACCTGGAAATCCTTCCGAATATCGGGCAAGATCAACACTGGGGCTGTGACCAAACGTTCCTTTAACTCCTGGAAACTGGCTTCACATTCCACAGTCCAAACATACTTGGATTCTTTCTTCAACAACTCTGTCATGGGCTTGGCAACCTTGGAGAAATTCTCAATGAATCTCCGGTAATATCCGGCAAGTCCAAGGAAACTGTGGATCTCCTTAACTGAAGTGGGTGACTTCCACTCGGTGACGGCTTCAACCTTAGCGGGGTCTACGGCTATTCCTTCTCCGGAAATAACATGTCCAAGGAATCCGACTTCCGTCAACCAAAATTCACATTTGCTGAACTTGGCATATAACTGACGCTCTCTTAGCTTCTCCAGAACTAAACGCAAATGTTCCTTATGCTCTTCCTCGTTCTTGGAGAATATCAGAATGTCATCGATGAACACCACAACAAACTTGTCTAGGTATTCCATGAATACTTTGTTCATCAAATTCATGAAGTAGGCAGGAGCATTAGTCAATCCAAAAGACATGACCGTATACTCATACAAGCCATACCTCGTGGTGAAAGCTGTTTTGGGTATATCCTGTTCACGAATTTTCAACTGGTGATACCCTGATCGAAGATCGATCTTGGAGAATACTTTGGCTCCTACGAGCTGATCAAACAAATCATTAATCATCGGTAGAGGGTACTTGTTCTTGATAGTCACCTCGTTCAAGGCACGATAGTCCACTACCATTCTCAAAGATTTATCCTTCTTCTCCACCAAAAGTACTGGGGCTCCCCAAGGTGAAGAACTTGGGCGAATATACCCCTTGTCCAATAACTCCTTGATTTGCTTCTTGATTTCCAACAGATCATTTGCGGGCATCCGATAGGGTCTCTTGGAAATTGGGGCTGTCCCTGGCTGTAGCTCTATTAGGAACTCAATCTCCCTATCTGGTGGCATTCCTGGTAATTCTTCCGGAAATACATCTGGAAATTCTTTTACCACAGGTACTTCCTCCTGAACAACTCCTGTGAGGGCATTTAACCTAGCACTCATAGGTGTGCGTCGGGATACATACTTAATCCTCTTGTTCTCCGGGGTGGTGAGTGAAACAGACTTGCTAGGGCAATCAAGATTTCCTTCATACTTGGTCATCCAATCCATGCCTAGGATTACATTCAATCCTTGTGACTCTAAGACGATGAGGTCGGTGGGAAAAACATGGTTTCCTATATTGAGTTTCAAGGCATGGCATCCTATCCCTGCCATCATCATACCTCCTGGGGAACTGACCTGAATGGGCTGACTAAGGGTTTTGGTGGGCAAACCATACTTATCCACAACTACCCTTGATATGAATGAATGAGTTGCACCCGAATCAAAAAGTACTGTAACAGGACGTGAATGCAATAAAAACTTACCAACCACAGTCTCGGGCTGATCATAGACTTCTTCCATATCGATGTGATTCACTTGAGCACGGGGAAACGGATTGGGCTTCTTGGCTGCGGAGTTGCCGTTGTTAGTGCCGTTTCCATTGCCTTGCTTGCTCTGGGGACACTCAGTAGCATAGTGCCCTGTCTTCTGACACTTGAAACAGGTAATGTGACTCAGATCCTTCTGAGCAGGAACTCGACGGTGCTGGTTGTTGTTCCCATTCCCATTGTCACTCTTGAAGTTACCATGGTTGAGACGGTTGTTCCCATTTCCTCCATGATGGTGGCCTCCATGGTTATGCACAGTATGAGTGTGCTTTCCAAACTTACTGTTTCCTGATCCGGTATTCCCGGAGTACGGGGAGTAACGAGGCTTCTGATGAGCTCCAGAGTTGAACTTCCCCTGAGTGTACTTCCGCTTGCGGTTCTCAATCTGCTGCTGTTTACCTTCCAGAATAAGTGCCTTGTCCACCAGCTCTTGGTAGTTGTTGAAATTAGCCACTACCAGCTGTATGCTCAACTCATCATTGAGTCCTTCCAGAAACTTTTCTTGCTTGGCCGCATCATCGGCCACATCTCCTGGGGCATAACGTGACAATGTGTTGAAGTCGTCCACATATTGGGCCACAGAGCGATTACCCTGGCGCAAGTTGCGAAACTCACGCTTCTTCAGACTCATGGCTCCAGCTGAAACATGAGCGGTGCGGAAAGCAAGCTTGAACTGCTCCCAAGTCACATCTGCAATAGGATAAGTGGTGGTGTAATTCTCCCACCATGATGCTGTTGGTCCTTCCAGTTGATGTGCGGCAAATCGCACTTTCTCAGCGTCAGTGCATCCAGCGGTGACAAGTTCTCTCTCCATCTTGCGGAGCCAGTCATCTGCCACAATGGGCTCAGTGCTGCTGGAGAAAGTTGGAGGGTTCAACCTCAGAAAACTGGTGAGATTGTCAGTCTGGGGTGGATGGTGGTTGTTGTTGTTCTGATTGTTGGTCTGATTCTGAATCAATAGTTGCATCAGTGCATTCTGTTGCTGAAGGAGTTGAGTGAGTTCTGGTGGGAAAGTGAAGTCGGTCTCACGTCGTGGAGGCATCTTGCTGTTTTCAGAGGGATGAGAATTAGAATAGAACAAGGGTCTAGAAGAAATTCACTACCCATATGCAATGCAACAAACATATCACACCAAACACTCATTCATTTATTCAATCAATGTCAACAATGGAAATACAAATCTCAGACAACTAAGCATCGACCTACGCTTTAACGACTAAAATAAAGATACATTGGAGGGCATAACTAATGTTCTCCTCAAAAGTGCATAGTCGTAGGTCCTCCGGTGGTGCTTTCCTCATAGTCTTCATCGTCGCTGATGAAGGGTGCCATGTCTCCTTCGGGGTGAAGGTTTTCTCCCATGTCTAGATGCTCCTCTAGAGTGGCGATGCGTGCATTCTGCTCATCAATCCTCTCTAAGAAGTCCTTCACTTCATGCTCGTGTTCATAGTTGGCCTCTCGCAGATCAGCTTCAAGGTCCAGCTCGCGATTCATCAGATTCTTGATAGTCTTCATGTCAGCACGAACTCGAAGCTCCAGAGTCCTGATGTGAGTCTCCAGGGTCTGGATATAGGAGATAGTGGTGTCTGCAGTGGGATTGGTGATGATGTTGCCATGGGCATCTCTGCGGCAAACCATGCTGAGTCCTGGTGAAATGGTTCCACCTCTGTATTCCTCCTGAATATGTCCAAGGGCACGATGAATGGCCATGTCTCTTCCAAGTATCCAACTGGGTGCCACGAACTTGAGATCTATGGGTTCCTTCCGATTCCCAAAGGTCTTCCCTGGAATATGCACCTCGATCCTGTAGCGTCCATCTTGGGGAAATGACATGATAGGAGTCCCGGTGATGCTCGGCAAAGCAATCCTTACGTCCTTGACGATCCTCATCAGCTCCTTACCAAAGGGCATCGTTGCGTCAGGCTGGCAAAACTCCGTGATCAACACTGGGATGAAGGTGGCCATCTATAAATTTTGAAATAATCGGAGAGGAGTCAGAAACGAATAGATGAGAGTATAAGATATTTAAAGACAAAGAGAAACAATCCTAAGGCTTTCCAATCCTAGAGGTTACGTCCTACGGTCAGCGTGTGCTCTGATACCATTTCTGTAGTGACCCGACCTGAAAGGCCAAGTCTCCGGTGTTTCCGTACCATCCCAAGATCATGCTGGTACACACACGGTACATCAATGTATATATCAAAGGGAAATCACACAGCATTATATTAATCGCAATCTCATATAGAGTCCTTTATTACAATATAAATTACAATAAAGTGGCTAAAGGCCAACTCATGAGAATATCTAAATCTTGCGGAAGCGTCGAAGGTAGATGAGTCCATCTGACTCCAAGGGCATCTTACTGAGCATAGAACGTGTCCTCACTCCTGGTCAGAAAAATACTCTGCAACATGATACGTTGCAGCCGTGTAGGTCAGCATATGGAATATGCCGGCAAAGTCACAAGAGAAGGGTGAAAAGATAATCATCTAGTCTATATGCATATGTGGCAAGTGGGGTGGTAAGTTTTTGCGTAAAGCCAAGTTTTTCCTACATAAAAAGGGGTTAAGCAAAATATTACTAAGTTGGTTGATTAATGAGATGGTTCCACCAACCAATTCTCATTCCCAAAATTATTAAGTACCCACATCAACATATTATTTGTGTTGAGAGTTCCGGAAGTTCCAATTCCTTTGGCTCAAGTCGTCCATAACCGTGGACACGGCTAATCGATTAGGTTTAAGTACTCTGCAGAGTTTTGCACACGTTCCCCACAAGATTTGGTCGCCTCCGTTTGATTTCTCGCACTTCAAGGTGTTTGAGAAACGGATGACCAAAACATGGTCTTCCAAAGGGTTTCCCTGCGACTCTGACGGTGCCCATCCTTTCCTACCGTTCTTCTACCTCTCGTAGCACCGCCTGTCCAGAGTCACCACGATATCCAACCAAGCCAGAGCCCATAATGACTTGTGGCTGTGCAGGTAAGCCTTAGGTTTTGAAGCACCCATCCATCTCTTTGTGCCTGGGTGGACCTTTCCGCATGAATACTGGCCATCTCCAGCATCACCTAGGCTAACCACTGGTTTCTCCAGGGCGCCGTTCAACCATCATCCACCCAGAGGTATGTTGAAAACTTGGAGTCTTGAAATCTTGATCATTATGCAGGTCTTGAAATTATTAACTCTCTCAACTCTCATGATTCACACAACCAACCCCGTCTACTAATAGCATAGCAAAAGTAAAACAACGTTTCCCGGGGCCAATGTTGTAAAAGGGGTTGAGGAGGGGTACCTACCACATGATACTACTACAATTTAACCAAGTTTCCAACTAACCTATCTTGCATGCAACTGGGGAGATGGTAGAACTAATGCATAAAAACATGGGTAAAACATGATCAAAGTGACTTGCCTGATTGATGATCTTCGTACGTGAGTGACTCTAAGTAACAAGCTTCGCACTCCGGATAATCTAACGAAACAAACAATGCACTCAAATAAGCATACAACCATAATAAGTACTCATAACATTCAGCAAAGAAGTACTAAACAAACTATGCAAACAATGCACAAAAGTCTCTAGCAAGTAAAACACACAAAGTTTTGTTTTTCCAAAGGGGATGATGAAAACACTACTACATAATAAAACTATTTTGAAATAGCAAAACAATTGTTGACAGCAAGGGAAACAATAGAATATTTTATTATTAAACAAAGAAAATCAATTTAAGTTTGTTGGGAAAACTTTAGTAAAGTTTATAAAAGTTTTGATAAACACTATATGAATCAACTATAGTTGTACTAACAAAAGAATGAAAACTAAACTTGTTATTTTGTTAACAAAACATGTTCTTACAGAAAAATGACTTACAAATAAATTTGTCTTAGAAAACAGAATTAATTATACAAAACTTATTTGAAAACAAAACTATTACTAGTTAGTTGTTTTAATCAAATTATGCCTATTTGAAAAGAAGTTGTGATTCCTATGTTAAATGAAATTAAACTAGGCAAATTTATATTTTTATTAACAGTAAGTGAAAACACTAAATGTTTACTAACAGAACCTAATAAATAAATAAAACCAAATTCTAAATCAAACTAATCAAAATTAAGTTTATAAAACTATATTATAATAATAAGCAGATTCTGTTTTTGGTTAAAACAGTAATTAAATAGATCATGAAAATCCTCAAACTATACATGAAGATAGTCCTAACTAATACCAAACAGTAGCAAAAAGAATCATGTCAAAATCTATTTTCAAACTCTAGTTATTCAGATTTGAAGATTTTGAGCAAATTTGATTAAATTCAAATTTTATAGTTCAAATTTGAAATTTGAAAGTACAGGGTGAAACTACATGAAAAATGTGAGCTATTGCAAAAAGAATCAACTCAAAACTCTAAACAGATTAAAAGATATAAGCAAAACAAAATTGGAAAACACTCTGTTAATTAAAACAAAACAGAAATTAAAAAAAAATTGCGTCGGTCAGGGGGCTACGTGGCGCAATCCTATTGGTTGGCTAGCGCGCGCGTTAGAAGATTTAGAGCAGGCGACCGATGCTAGGAGGATACCGGTTCGGTTTTAAGTGATTTCTAATCGGGACCGTTGGATCTGAAACGGAGGGATGGGAATGCTCACGGGGGAGGTTGCCGGCGTCGGGGTTTCTCCGGTGATCCGAAGACGGCGAGGAACGATGGCGAGGCGTTCCGGTGGTCGGGGAGGACGGGGAGGTGGTCCGGGCGACGGGGACGGTCCTCCGGAGTCGATTGGTGGCGACGGTGAGGCGAACGGTGGTCGGGTGTGGTGGCTACGCTCGACGGCGACGTCCGGTGGTGGTGGAGCTCCGACGAGAAATTGACGGCGTCTCGGTGAGAGAGAGAAGGGGCTCGGGGGGGAAATGGACGCGGGGGTGGTCCGGTTTATATAGGGGTGCTCGGGGTGCGGGGGAGTAAAGGGAGAGAGAGATCCGACGAGAGGGAAACGGTCGGCGGCGGCTCCGGCGTGCGCGGGGGAGAGAAAGGAGATGACCGTTTCGGGGTAACGGTCGGTCGGGTGGGGCCCGGATGTCTGCGAGAGGGAGCGCGTACGTTACGCGTCGGTCGGCCGGTTTCTAATTAATTCGCGAGTAACTGTCGTGGGCCGGCCCGTTTAATACCGGAAACGGTTACCGTTTTTCTTTAATAATTTTACAGAGACATTCAAAAGCTTTTAAAGCATTCAAACCGTCTCCAAAAATAGGGGTATTATATATCAAAATTAACAGAATAATAAATGCTATTTAATGAACATTTCTATTCTGTCATTTGAACACTTTGAAAAAAATATTATTTTCAGAAATGTCCTAATTGTTTTTTTTTAAATCTTTTTTGCAAATATTTTCAAAATAACCCCTGGTTATTATGTTCAAATAATTCACCAATTAGACCCTGGTGTGGAGTGTCATGTTACTCCTCTCTTATTTGAACTTTTAACCAAAATTTCAAATAGGTGAAAGCAACTTAGGGAAAAGTAGAAAGAGCTTTCAGAAAGTTCAGAAATGGCATTTCAACTAACACATACAATCAAGCAATGGTGATGATAGATGCATAGCTATATTCATAACATTCCAAAATGGAATTTTGGGATGTTACACAGAACCATGAGATCAAATCTAACACCATCACGGAGGGGTGCATCATCTTCATGGGTGCCTCTTCAATGATGCATGAGTAGTCCACCATAGATCTATGGGTCCGTAGGCAGTATCTAGATGGCTTCCCCTCTCTCTCTCTCTCTTGATTCTCAATACAATGGTTTCTTGGAGATCTATTTGGTGTAATGATTTTTTGCAGTGTTGGGATCCGATGAATTTTGAGTTCATGATCAGTTTCTATCCATGGATATTATTTGAGTCTTCTTTGATCTTTTATATGCATGATTACTTATAGCCTCATATTTCTTCTTCGAATATTTGGTTGAGTTAGGCCAACTAGATCGATTTTTCTTGCCTTGGGAAGAGGTGCTTTGTGATGGGTTCAATCTTGCGGTGTCCTTTCCCAGTGCCAGAAGGGGCAGCAAAGCACACATGTATCGTTGCTATTAAGGATAACAAGATGGGGTCTATTCCTACATGAATAGATCTTCTCTACATCAAGTCACCGTTCTTATTGCATTACTCCATTTTCCATGAACTTAATACACTAGATGCATGCTGGATAGCGATCGATGTGTGGAGTAATAAGAGTAGATGCAGAATCGTTTCAGTCTACTTATCTTGGACGTGATGCCTATATAATGATCATTGCCTTGGATATCGTCATGATTATTCGATCTTCTATCAATTGCCCAACAGTAATTTGTTCACCCACCATGTGCTATACTCATGAGAGAAGCCACTAGTAAAAACCTACGACCCCGAGTCTACTTTTCCAACATAATTCTTTGTGATCTATCTTTTTGCATCTTTTGTTTTCAGATCTATAAATCCATAAACCCAAAAATACCTGCTGCACTTTTTGTTTACTTCTTTTATTTTGTGTTCTTGCGAGATCTATTTGTCAAACCTATTACAATCTAATCTATCTTTCTATCACTGAGAGATTGACAACCTCTCTTACACGTCGGGTTGCAAGTATTTGTTCTTTGTCTGTAGGTGATGTTTACATATTGCTTGATCTTCCTCTATGGATTTGATACCTTGGTTTCTTACTTGAGGGAAATACTTACCGTCAGTGTCCTACATCATCCCTTCCTTTTTGGGGAAATACCGACGTAGTCTCAAGCCACATTAGCCCCTCATCGTCTGGCACCCTTGCTCCCCATCCTCACCACCTATCCCGATCTGCCGCCATGATGTCTTCCATCCCGTTGCCGATCACCAGGACAGAGACACACTCCGCCTCGTCCGTCGACGTCCCTTCCTCCACTTCGTCTTGCAAGCCAAAGAATATCGCCCGTAAGATGCACCATCACCGACAGCGAGAGAGGGAGGCGGAGTTGGCGTCACAGGTAGGTGCGGATATCGTCGAGGAGATGCCTCCCCCAACACGTTAGGCTCCCCGAACCCCATCCATCCAAGCACCAACATGGATTATGTCGTCCGACACCCTTGGGATGGAGTGTTCGGGAACATTGCATGGGAAACAAAAAAATTCCTATGCACGCGCAAGATCTATCCATGGTGATGAGCATCTACGAGAGGGAGAGTGGATCTACATACCCTTGTAGATTGCTAAGCGGGAAGCGTTAAGAAATGTGGTTGATGTAGTCGAACGTCTTCGCGATCCAAATCGCCGAGCGCCTGCGATCCCATCACGATCCGTCCCACAATCCAATCACGGTTCGTCCCACGATCCAATCACGATCCGTCCCGCGATCTCATCACGATCCGTCCCACGATCCAATCGCGAATCGTCTCGCGATCTTGATCACGGTCCTTCCGATCTAGCGCCGAACGGACGGCACCTCCGCCTTCAGCACACGTACAGCTCGATGACGATCTCTGCCTTCTTGATCCAGCAAGAGGGAGCGGAGAGGTAGACGAGTTCTCCGGCAGTGCGACGGCATTGCGGCAATGGTGGTGGAGCAATTCTAGCATAAACCGATCTAGAGGAGAAACTACGAACTAGAGGAGAGGCATCACGTGGCTTAGGGTTTCTTGATGTGTCCCAAGTGCTAGCCTCGCCCCTCTATTTATGTGCTGAGCCCTGGGCTCGAAGCTTGGATAAAAATCCTCCTCAAGGTCATTTTGCCCGCAAGGCAAGAGTCCTTCTCGGACTCCAGGACCAGACGCCAAGGTCCTCAGCGTCTGGCCCCAGACGCCAGGGTCCCTGGCATCTGGCCCCTGGCCTCCGCAAAACACCTTTTGCACCTTCCTAAAGCCTCATGGGTTTACCCCTTGGCCCAAATAAAGTGTCCTCGTACCCCGAACATTTCGGGAAACATCCGAAACTATTTCCGGTGTATTCTGGAACCCTTCCGGAGACCAAACACTACTATCCCATATATCAATCTTTACCTCCGGACCATTTCAGAGCTCCTCGTGACGTCCGGGATCTCATCCGGGACTCCGAACAACCTTCAGTCACCACCATACTTAACTCTATATGACCAAAACGTCACCGAACCTTAAGTGCGCAGGCCCTGCGGGTTTGAGAACTATGTAGACATGACCGAGACACCTCTACGGTCAATAACCAATAGCGGGACCTAGATGCCCATATTGGTTCCTACATATTCTACGAAGATGTTTATCAGTCGAACCTTTATGTCAAGGATTCAGTTAATCCCGTATGATGTTCCCTTTGTTCTTCAGTATGTCACTTGCCCGAGATTCGATCGTCGGTATCTCTATACCTAGTTCAATCTCGTTAGCGGCAAGTATCTTTACTCGTACCGTAATACAAAATCTAACACTTAGTCACATTGCTTGCAAGGCTTATTGTGATGTTGTATTACCGAGTGGGCCATGAGATACCTCTCTATCTCACGGAGTAACAAATCCTAGTCTTGATCCATGCCAACCCAACAGACACCCTCGGCGATACCTATAGAGCACCTTTATAGTCACCCAGTTATGTTGCGATGTTTGATACACACAAGGCACTCCTCCGGTGTCAGTGAGTTGCATGATCTCATGGTCATAGGAATAGATACTTGACATGCAGAAAACTGTAGCAATAAACTGACACGATCATATGCTACCTTTATAGTTTGGGTCTTGTCCATCACATCATTCTCCTAATGACGTGACCCCGTTATCAAATGACATGTCATGTCCATGGCTAGGAAACCTTAACCATGTTTGATCAACGAGCCAGTCTACTAGAGGAATACTAGGGACATGCTGTTGTCTATGTATCCACACATGTATGTGAGTTCCGATCAATACAATTCTAGCATGGATAATAAACGATTATCATGAACAAGGAAATATGATAATAACTAATTTATTATTGCCTCTAGGGAATATTTCCAACAGTCTCCCACTTGCACTAGAGTCAATAATCTAGTTCACATCACCATGTGATTCGCATTGTTATGAATCTAACACCCAATGAGTTCTGGGGCTCGATCATGCTTTGCATGTGAGAGAGGTATTTTAGTCAACTGGTCTGCGACATTCAGATCCGTGTGTACTTTACAAATCTCTATGTCATACTATAGACACTGCTACCACACTCCACTTGGAGCTATTCCAAATGACTGCTCCACTATACGTATCCGGATTGCTACTAAGAGTCATCCGGATTGGTGTTAAAGCTTGCATCGACGTAACTCTTTACAACAAACTCTTTATCACCTCCATAATCGAGGAACATTTCCATAGTCTTTTAGTTACTAAGAATAATCCTGACAGTTGTCTAGTGATCCACTCTTGGATCACTCTTGTACCCCTTGACAGACACATGGCAAGGCACACACAGGTGCGATACACAGCATGGCATACTATATAGAGCCTATGGCTAAGGCATAGGGGACGACGTTCCTCCTTTCTCTTTCTTCTGCCATGGTCGAGCTTTGAGTTTCACTCAACTTCACGCCTTACAAATCAGGCAAGAACTCTTTCTTTGACTGATCCATTTTGAACTCTTTCAAAATCTTGTCAAGGTATGTACTCATTGAAAGTCTTATCACACGTCTTGATCTATCTCTATAGATCTCGATGCCCAACAATTAAGTAGCTTTATCCAATTCTTCCTTTGAAAAACTCTTTTCAAATAACCCTTTATGCTTTCCAGAAATTCTACATCATTTCCGATCAACAATATGTCATCCACATATGCTTATCAAAAATTCTATAGTGCTCCCACTCACTTTATTGTAAATACAAGTTTCTCATAAACTTTGTATAGACTCAAAAACTTTGATCACCTCATCAACGCGTATATTCCAACTCCGAGATGCTTGTTTCAGTCCATAGAAGGATCACTAAAGCTTGCACACCTTTTAGCATCCTTAGGATTGACAGGTTGTATCTCATACAACCTTTCCTCAAGGAAGGAAACAATGTTTTGACATCCATCTGCCAGATTTCATAATTGAAAAATGCAGCAACTGCTAACATAATTCCAACAGACTTTAGCATCACTATGAGTGAGAAAGTCTCATCGCAGTCAACTCCTTGAACTTGTCGGAAACTTCTTTGCAACAAGTCGAGCTTTATAAATGGTGACATTTACCATCAGCGTCTATCTTCATCTTAAAGGTCCATCTGTACTCGACGACCTGCCGTCAAATGAGCAAGTCTACCATATTCTATACTTGGTTTTCATACATGGATCCTTTCTTGGATTTCATGGCTCCTAGCCATTTTTCAGAATTCGGTACCATCATCGCTTCTCCATAGCTTGTAGGCTCATCGTTGTCCAACAACATGACCTCTAAGACAGGGTTGATGTACCACTCAGGAGCAGTATACGTCCTTGTCGACATACGAGGTTCGATAGTAACTTGATCCGAAGCTTCATGATCATGTTCATTAACTTCCCATTCAACTAACGTAGGCTCCATAGAAACAACTTTCTGCGCTGCGCTACTCTCTCGTTGAAACAAAAGTTCAACAACCTCATGAAGTTCTATATTCCTCCCACTCAATTCTTTCGAGGGAAACTCTTTCTCGAGAAAGGACCCGTTTTAGCAACAAACACTTTGTGCTCGAATTGAGATAGAAGGTATACCCAACTGTTCTTAGGGTATTACATGAAGATGCATTTATCCGCTTTGGGTTTGAGCTTATTAGGTGAAAACCTTTTTCACATAAGCGTCGCAGCCCCAAACATTAAGAAATGGCAGCTTAGGTTTCTATCAAACCATAATTCATACGGTGTCATCTCAACGGATTTAGATGGTGCCATATTTAAAGCGAATGCAGTTGTATCTAATGCATAACCCAAGACGATAGTGGTAAATCGATAAGAGACATAATAATTCGCACCATATCCAATAGAGCACGACTACGACGTTCGGACACACCATCACACTATGGTGTTCCAGGTGGCGTGAGTTGTGAAACAACTTTCACATTGTCTAAAGTTGTATGCCAAACTTGTAACTCAGATATTCACCTCTACAATCATATCGTAGATATCTTATCTTCTCGTCACGATGATCTGAAACTTCACTCTAATTTTGCTTGAACTTTTCAAACGATTCATACTTGTGTTTCATTAAGTAAATATACACTATTATCTACTCAAATCATCAGTGAAGGTAAGAGAATAATGATTTCCACCATACACAACAAGACTCATTGGATTGCATACATCAACATGTATCATTTCCAATAAATCACTTGCCCGCTCCATCAAACCGGAAAACGGGGTCCTTAGTCAACTTGCCCAAGAGGCATGGGTCGCATGTCTCAACCGATTCGAAATCGAATGAGTCCAAAGATCCATCAGCATGGAGTTTCTTCATGCGATTTATACCAATATGATATTTAGCAGCAGTGCCACAAGTATGTGGTACTATCATTATTAACTTTGCATCTTTTGACGTCAATGTTATTAACATGTGTATTGCTACAGTCAAGATTCAACAAACCATTCTCATTGGGTGCATGACCATTGAAGGTATTATTCATGTAAACAGAATAACCATTATTCTCTCACTTAAATGAATAACCGCATTGCAATAAACATGATTTAATCATGTTTATGCTTAACGCAAACACTAAATAACATTTATTTAGGTTTGTCACTAATCTCAAAGGTAGAGATAGCGTGCGGTGTTGATCACATCAACCTTGGAAACATTTCCAACACATCATCACCTCACACTTATCTAGTCTTCGTTTATTCCGCAGCTTTTACTTCGAGTTACTAACATTTAGCAATCGAACCGGTATCCAATACCCAGGTGCTACTAGGAGTACTAGCAAGGTACACATCAAAAACACGTATATCAAATATACTTCTGTCGACGTTGCCAGCCTTCTTATCTACCAAGTATCTAGGGTTGTTCCGCTTTAGCGACCGCTCTCCTCATAATAGAAGCACTTAGTCTCGGGTTTGGGTTCAACTTTGGGTTGCTTCACTGGAGCAGCAACTGACTTGCCATCCATGAAGTTTCCCTCCTTGCCCTTGCCCTTCTCGAAACTAGTGGTTTTACTAACCATCAACACTTGATGCTCCTTCTTGATTTCTACCTTCGCGGTGTCAAACATCGTGAACAACTCAGGGATCATTATTTCCATCCCTGCATTTTATAGTTCATCACGAAGCTCTAGTAGCTTTGTGACAGTGACTTGGAAAACTATGTTACACGTCAGTCGATGGAACCGGTCTCTCGTAAGCGTACGAGAAAGGTTGGTCCGGGCCGCTTCATCCCACAATACCACTGAACCAAAACATGACCAAGGGAGGAGGCAATCTAAGCATCAACGCCCACAAAAAAAATTCCTATGCTCATGCAAGATCTATCCATGGTGATGAGCATCTACGAGAGGAAGAGTGGATCTACATACCCTTGTAGATCGCTAAGCGAGATGTGTTAAGAAACGTGGTTGATGTAGTCGAACGTCTTCGCGATCCAAATCGCCGAGCGTCATGCGATCCCTTCACGATCCATCCCACGATCCAATCACGATCCATCCCACGATCCCTTCACGATCCGTCCCGAGATCCAATCACGAATCGTCTCGTGGTCTTGATCACGGTCCTTCCGATCTAGCGCCGAACGGACGACACCTTCGTGTTCAGCACACGTACAGCTCGATGATGATCTTTGCCTTCTTGATCCAGCAAGAGGGAGTAGAGAGGTAGATGAGTTCTCTGGCAGCGCGACGGTGTTGCGGCGATGGTGGTGGAGCAATTCAAGCAGGGCTTCGCCTAAGCAGTGCATAAACCGATCTAGAGGAGAAACTACGAACTAGAGGAGAGGCATCACGTGGCTTAGGGTTTCTTGATATGTCCCAAGTGATAGCCTCGCCCCTCTATTTATATGCTGAGCCCTGGGGTCGAAACTTGGAGAAAAATCCTCCTCAAGGTCGGTTTGCCCGCAAGGCAAGAGTCCTTCTCGGACTCTAGGACTAGATGCCAAGGTCCTCGGCGTCTGGCCCTAGACGCCAGGGTCCCTAGCATCTGGCCCCTGGCCTCCGCAAAACACCTTTTGCACCTTCCTAAAGCCTCATGGGCTTTACCCCTTGGCCCAAATAAAGTGTCCTTGTACCCTGAACATTTCGGGAAACATCCAAAACTATTTCCGGTGAATTCCGGAACCCTTCCAGAGACCAAACACTATTATCCCATATATCAATCTTTACCTTAGGACCATTCCAGAGTTCCTCGTGAATCTCATCCGGGACTCCGAACAACCTTCGGTCACCACCATACATAACTCTATACTACCGAAACGTCACCGAATCTTAAGTGTGCAGACCCTGCGGGTTCGAGAACTATGTAGACATGACCGAGACACCTCTATGGTCAATAACCAATAGCGGGACCTGGATGCCCATATTGGTTCCTACATATTCTACGAAGATGTTTATCGGTCGAACATCTATGTCAAGGATTCAGTTAATCTCGTATGTTGTTCCCTTTGTTCTTCGGTATGTTACTTGCCCGAGATTCGATCGTCGGTATCTCTATACCTAGGTAAATCTCGTTACCCGCAAGTCTCTTTACTCGTACTGTAATAAAAAATCTCGTGGCTAACACTTAGTCACATTGCTTTCAAGGCTTATTATGATGTTGTTTTACCGAGTGGGCCCTGAGATACCTCTCCGTCTCATGGGGTAACAAATCCCAGTCTTGATCCATGGCAACCCAACAAACACCCTCGAAGATACCTGTAGAGCACCTTTATAGTCACCCAGTTACGTTGTGATGTTTGATACACACAAGGCACTCCTCCGGTGTCAATGAGTTGCATGATCTCATGGTCATAGGAATAGATACTTGACATGCAGAAAACTGTAGCAATAAACTGACACGATCATATCCTACGTTTATAGTTTGGGTCTTGTCCATCACATCATTCTCCTAATGGCGTGATCCAGTTATCAAATGATATCTCATGTCCATGGCTAGGAAACATTAACCATCTTTGATCAACGAGCCAATCTACTAGAGGCATACTAGGGACATGGTGTTGTCTATGTATCCACACATGTATCTGAGTTTCCGATCAATACAATTCTAGCATGGATAATAAACGATTATCATGAACAAGGAAATATGATAATAACTAATTTATTATTGCCTCTAGGGCATATTTCCAACATGGAGGAGGATGTGACAACCGGTTGGTCCATTCCGGACAGCTTTTTGCCCTTGCAGAAGCATCGATCGATGAATGTGTCACCGCAGCTCGCTCAGGAGAGGATGAGCACGGGCACGGCCACCACCCGGGCTGCACTCGGCATGTTCGACGGAATGACTAAACAAGACTGGTTATGTTTGCTTGTGTCCGATCAAATGTTAAATATTTTGCATAGATCACTAGTTCGCACATGATGAATGCTTGCAACCCATGATCGTGTAGGAGGCATACGTGGCAAGCATGATCAATGACAATGAAGATCAGGCCTAAATGGATTACGAATTGGAGGAGACCACCGCATTTGTACTTGGGGCAACATCCGATCCCAATCCGAGCAAGAAGAAGAAGAAGGGCAAGACGATGAAGGCAAGAGGCATGTCTAGATTTCTTAAGATTTGAGGACATCTTGTTGCTCAAATCTTGGTTGGAGACAACATTGGATCCAATAAGCGGCACTAAGCAAAAGGGGAGCATGTGTTGGGAGAAGATTTGGAAGGACTATCATGAAGGAAAGGAGTGTGTGGAGCCGCATCCTATCGTGACCACCCACAATGTGGCATCTCTCCAACATCAATGGGGGATCATTCAAGGATAAGTGAACAAGTACATCGGCTACTACTCACAAGTGACCAAAGTTCCCGAAAGTGGTATGGGAGTGTCAAATCATGTAAGCTCAATTGCCTCATCTTATTGTCATTTCAATATGTTTCATGTGTTTTCACTCTTGTACTCATACATATGTTGTATTCTAGATGCCAGTGGCGGCCACTTTGTATCACGAGGTCGAGGAGAAGCCATTTGCTTTTAGCCATTGTTGGCTCTTATTGAATGGCAAGCCAAAGTGTACACAAGTTGTGGCCGATCTCAAGGCCGGCAAGAAAAGGAATGATGGATCAAGCTCACACCAATCCATTGGGTTGGACGATGAGGACGACGGGGTTGTTTTCACCAATGGAAGAGCTACCGTGCCAAAGGATAACCGACAAGTCATGGGAAACAAGTGGGAGAAGGTAAGGATCTCTTGTGACGTCGCGGCTACAAAAATGTCGTTCACATGGACGGGAATTTTTCGACTAGGGGGAACAAGAAAGAGGAGATGTCAAAGCTCATGTTGGATGCACAAAAGTACAGGATGGAGTGGGATCGGATGAGGGCAGAGACTTGAAATTGATAGGGAGAAGTTCGAGTTGGATAAGTAAGAGGTGGCGATCAAATGGGAATTCAGAAGGCCGAGAAATTTGGGGAGATTGAGCTTGAGAAGGAGAGGTTGCAAATCGCACGAGACGCAGAGGATGCGAAGATCATGTTTGCGAACGAACCCCTCTTGGATGAGCATGCCAAGAAATGGCTTGGGAAGAACAAGGAGATCAATGATCATAGGGTGCCGAGGGCGACGAGGGCGAATGAGGCAACGGAGCACGTGGCTAGGATGCAGGCGGAGTGTTAGAGCATATTTCTCCATATGTGGTTTTGGTAATTGTTGCCAATCCCTATGGATTAATGTTTGCCTTGAGTTATATTCGAAGGATTTGTCCATAGGCACTTCTTGAAGTACATGTGTTGGTTTCAAGGAGTTTATATGGTGACCAAGGTGGTGTGTAAGATTTTATCCCAAGATTGGTCATGTGAGAGTTGAGCTTATTGCAAGCATGTCTTGAAGAAGAAGATTGTGTGAACATTCATGTTTACCTTCAAGACATCATCATTGTGAAGAGAGAAGACACGACACAAGGTTGATCAATACTAAGGCAAAGAATGATTCAAGTTGATCAACACACAAAGCATAGAAGATGTACCAAGTGGGATCACGTGATCTCATGGTATGGTAAGTATTGTCCATTACGCTCTGTGTACTAACCCATGTTCCTTGTAAGTGTTCTTTGTAGGGTTAGGTATATTTCCATGGGCTTGCAGCAATAGGAAGATCCCATAATCCCATACAACCCATGGAGGATGACATCAAGTGGTAATCGTCATCAAGGTTGTGTGCGCAAGTTCAACTAAAGCATCACGGAGAGATCATGCTTGAAGCTTGCCGTCCATTGTGGTTACAATGGACTTGTGAAGATGTGCCGAAGAGTGGCTCACTCATAGTGGAGTATGGGGGATAAATCTACCAATCTTCATGGTCCATCTTGAGGAGGAAAAGATCGTAATCATCTAGATCAAGTGGACTATCCGCAAGGCAAAGGTTTAACCTTGATAGGGTTTTCTATTTTACTGGTCTTGTCGTGGATTTGTCACGGCAGATGTCCGGGTAAACGTACTTAGGTTTGGGGCGAGACGCAACTATGCAGCGGCTTGAAGGGGTTGATCGGAATCGAGAGACACAGAGTTTACCCAGGTTCGGCCCCTCCAATGGAGGAAAAAGCCTACGTCCTGCTTGTCTGGTATTGATGATAATGAAGATCTCTCGGTTACAAGGGTGCTAATTGCTACCTCTAATTACGAGAGCCTCTGATATGTCTATCTCTAATTTCTTGTGTCTAAACTTGTGAACTTGTGAATCTTGTCCCTCTAGGGGTGCTCTACCCCTCCTTATATAAGTGGAGACGGTAGGTTTACAAATAGAGTCCTACTAGGAGTAGGACTAGGACTAGTCTCTCTAGAATCCTATTACGGGTCTTATTTCCTTTAAGGGATCATTTCTCTCTTTGGGCCTTCTCTTGTGAGTCGCCTGGCACCGGCTCACCCGCCGGGTCTTGGGCTTGGTCGTCCTGCGACCCGCCTCTCCGGGTCATTAATAAAATGGCATGTCTTTATCGGGCCTTTTGTGAGTCGCCAGGCCGGGTCATACCGCGGGGTATATCCCTGACATTAGCCCCCAGGTTAGCTTGAATTTGTTCATGGTAAGCTCCTGAAATAATAGTAACAAATATGTTAAGTGGCCGGCTTGCTCCTTTGGCCGGCTTATAAAATGGCTCCTCAGAAATCCGGGTCTTTTCTGCATATGAATGAGTTGTCTTGATAGTCATCTTGCTTGTCAATGTCCTTTGAAAAATATTAAGAATAGAACACCCATATGCCATTGAGTCAGCTTCCAATACTCTTGGCGGGTCATCTCAGCCGGGTCATAATCATTGATGATGCCGGGTCATTATCGCTGGTGACACCGGGTCAAATAACTAGAATCCGAAGACTTGATAAAAATATCAGGATGAAAATCCATCTAATGTAAAACCGGACTTCCATTGTTTGTAAAGCAAGGCGGCTTATGTAAAATCTGGCGGGTTATAATTTTTGATAACACCGGGTCATAAATGTTGGTGACGCCGGGTCTAACAAATTAATATCCTGGAAATTCTCCTCCAAGTTTTTCATATGTCTATATAACCTGTAGCCCCCAAGCTCCGAGATTATCCATGATAACTTGGTGCTTTGCAATAACATTTTGAACTGTGTAGCCCCCAAGTGTCGGGTTGTCCTGCCTGCAGCAACCTGGGACTTTATAACTGTCTTATATCTTATGAAACTTCAGCAGGTGTATCCCCAAGGGCCGGCTCACCAGAATGTGATGCACTGGGTCTTCAATTTGCACCTCATATTATGTTTTAAACAGCTGAATACTGTAGCCCCCAAGTGTCGGGTCGTACGCCTGCGGCGACTTGGGACTTTATAAAACTTGATCTGATCGGTGTAGTCCCCAAGTGTCGGGTCAGTAAGAATTACTGGGCTAGGATTTAGCAAAATATAGGAAGGCCGGCCCATCTCCTTGAAATAATAGGGTCTTGCTGACAATAGTGATTTGAAAACCGGCTTGCATTAGCCCCCAAGTGTCGTGGTGCGTGCTTGCAGCGACATGGGACTTGCATATTTGATATAAACTAGAACTGAATAGTGTAGCCCCCCAAGTGCCAGGTTGTCTGCCTGCAGCGACTTGAGACTATATGAGAATAATATGACTCACCACAATTTGTTGAATGAATCCTTGACCGTGGTTGTAATATAACCCGGAATGAATATCCTGGAATAATTCCTTTGTCTTTGACATCAAATCCCCGTTCGTGGTTGCGATGCAACCTGGCAAATATATACTGGAGAAATCCATGGGTGTTGTAGATTACTACAAAGCACAATTGAAGAAATCCGAGAACCAGCCAATTATATGACACGGCATTATATCTGATAGGGCGGCTTTTGATATAATAAATTCTCCGAGCTGGCTTGATAAGCCGGCATGACATGTGAATATGATGAAATATATGATGCAATGTATGATGCTATGTATGATGCAAGATGCAATGTATGATGTAATGTTAACTTGTCATCATTTGTTGGCATACAGCCGGCGGATAAGCGTTAGAAGCTGTACCCGAAGGTAAGAAGCCGCCCTTGCCGCAGCTCATTTTCCTGAGCCAGATTTTTGTGGCATAAAGCCTGGTGCCACAACTCATTTTCCTGAGCCGGGATTTTGTGGCATAACGCCTGGTGCCACGACTCATTTTTCTGAGCCGGGATTTTGTGGCATAACGCCTGGTGCCACGACTCATTTTCCTGAGTCAGGATTTTGTGGCATAACGCCTGGCTAATAGGCATTATCAGCTATACCCGAAGGTAGGAAGCCACCGTTCGCCGGTTGTTAGGTATTAGATACCCGTCGGTAAAAACCCTTCACAACCGCGACTAAACATGTTAGCCAGAGATTTGGCATAAAGCCAGCCGATTGGGTGTTAGAAGCGGTACCTATTGGTAAGAAGCCCCCTTTTCAGTAATACGACGCAAAGCGCCGGCGGATAGGCGTTAGAAGCTGTACCGGCTAAAGGTAGGAAGCCGCCCTCGCCGCGACTCATTTTCCTGAGCCGGATTTTTGTGGCATAAAGCCTGGCTAATAGGCGTTATCAGCTACACCCGAAGGTAAGAAGCCACCATTTGCCAATCTTAGTTGATGTATCAACCGGAACATTTTTGAACTCTTCTTGTAAGTCGCCATCTTGTAAACCACCATCTTGTATAAAGAAATGGTAGAAGCTCCAAGTGATGATCCAATAAATCCAGGCACCTATGTTTGAATGGTGCATCATAGCGGTTCGTCCTCTTTTAATCTTCCGCCGGTAATGTAATAGCCCCCAGGATTGGACTTTCTCTTGTAAAGATCCGGGGTTCTCATTAGAAATGGCCAAATGTGTCTCACCATGTCTGTAGCCCCCGAGTCTTAAGTTGACTTGAAGAGGCAGCTTGAGAATCTCCACTGAAAGTTGCAGTTGGCCGCGACGGGTTATAGATGATCCTGTATGAATTGCTTTAATGATTCGGTTGATGGTTCATTCCGGCTGTTTGTTGAAGTGAACCAAATTGTAGTGGCGGCGATTGTGCGTCTGTCCGTTGGGCGGCTCATATCGATGAGCACTGTACTAGTATGTTGATGTAGGTCAGACTGTGGGCGGTGTCTTGTACGCGTCCGTTGGGCGGCTCGCACCAGTGTATGCAACCGTTGTTGGGTTGGTGTACACATAGCAAACACCTGCGGCATTGTAAGCCGGTGTTGTTGTCAAGATGACTCGACATTGTAAACCGGCACGGATGGCGAGAGACGGCCACGGTATTGTAAGCCGGCGCGGACAGGTGACTCGGGCGCGGGTATTGTAAGTCGGCCGATAGATGATTCAGCTGCGGACATTATGAGTCGGCGCGGTCGCGAGAGACGGTTGTGGCGCTATAAGCCGGTACGGACGTCGGTACCAAATGATGCTGGTGCGCCCCCATCTCTGCAATATGATGCCACTTTGGCAGTGAATAATTTTTCCTGTGTAAAAAATATTACAAAGACAAAGTAATTGTTCTCATAGAAAAATTAACATATACTGATAGAACAAATTAGATGGATATCACCTGATTTATCTGAACAACGAATGATCCGCAATAGCCGGTTTGTTGACCGTAGTACTGCTTTTGATGGCCTGATCTTTGAACAAAGAAAAAATACTAGTATTGGGCGATACTTCCATAAGCTTCTTCACCCTAAACTTGAAAGTACTTGATAATTGGGTTGGCTTCGGCCATCATGTGGACTGTGCAACGGGTCACGCGAGCACTGCGGAGCAGGTCAGGGAGCAAAGAGCAGGACAACGGCCAAGGGCGCGATGCAGCCAGAGGCGAGGCAGCGGCAGCGGCTGGCCGGGCGCGCTACAACGGCAGCGAGAATGCAACGGCTGATGGCAGAGCCGGCTGTGGAGAGAAGCTTGAGAATACGCAGGAGGCGGGACCACAACAGTGGAGGTAAGGCGGCGCCACGTGGGTGCGGCGGGGCAGCCGTGGTCCTATGGAGCGCCGTCCGCGGAGGCAAGCCACTCGCGGCAAGGCTGTGCCGGCGGGCGGCTCGGAGCGGGATTGAGGCGGCCGGCTCAGGGTGGAGGTTGCGGCGGTGAGGCGAGCTGGGGATGGTTTGGCGCGGAGCTGGCGGACGCGGGGAAGAGCTTGAGCGCGGCGCAGCAAGGGCGGCTCGAGCAGCACGGAATACGGCGCTGCGAAGGGAAACGGCAAGCCGGCTTGGCACTGGAGGCGAGGCTCACCAACGAGGAGCACCCGGAGGGAAGGACATGGCGGCGGCTCGAGGAAGGTGTGGTGGAGACAGCGCAGTGGCAGGGGCGAACAGGCGGCTGAGGCGGAACTACGCCGGCGGGAAGAGACCGCAACGGTGGAGGTGGAGTCGATCCGAGGTGAAGTCGAGTTCAAGGCGGACGAGGTCGTTCTGGAGTCTGAGTCCGTATAGGAGCAGTGCGGGAAGCGCGAAGGCGACTCGCGGCGAAGAGAGCACTGCGGGGTGAAACGGAGCGAGGTAGAACCGGCCGTGGGCAGTATGCCGACGGCTCGGTAGATGCTGACTGTAGCGAGGCGAACCATGGCGTTGTGGCCGCAGGTGCCGCGGGGCAAGCCAACCGCAGTTGGCCAGCTCAATGAACATTGCTGGAAATTGTGGTATTTGACATTGATTTGACTTTCCCATCTGAGGTTTCTTCGCGTAGTGGTGCCTCGTTCGTGTCCATACATGGCTCAAAATGTTGTCTTGCATTGATGTAGTATTATCTTGGGATGCTTGCCTTCTCCTGTGAAACTCGTAGCACGGTGCTGACTAGACCACGTGGAGGAACAAAATCTGGACAAATCTCTCCGCATCAAAACTTGAAACGCCTCAGGTTGCTCGTACGCGTTAGCAACAATTTCCGATCGAAAGAAAACAGATTTGATGATGTGTACGGGACGCCGCGCTGGAGTCACTTTTTACTCTAATCCGATTTATGTTGTCATTGAAAATTTCCAATCTTGACCGATGAACCCTGAGTCGATGTAGATCTTGCCGACTCTTCTTCATCTAGAAAATTTATGAACTTCTCAACCCTAGAAAAGATCCCTTCAAGAACTCAATACCACTGTGCTCGCCCCACGGTGGGCGCCAACTGTCGTGGATTTGTCACGGCAGATGTCCGGGTAAACGGACTTAGGTTTGGGGCGAGACGCAACTATGCGGCGGCTTGAAGGGGTTGATCGGAATCGAGAGACACGGAGTTTACCCAGGTTCGGCCCCTCCAATGGAGGAAAAAGCCTACGTCCTGCTTGTCTGGTATTGATGATAATGAAGATCTCTCGGTTACAAGGGTGCTAATTGCTACCTCTAATTACTAGAGCCTCTGATATGTCTATCTGTAATTTCTTGTGTTGTCTAAACTTGTGGACTTGTGAATCCTGTCCCTCTAGGGGTGCTCTACCCCTCCTTATATAAGTGGAGAGGGTAGGTTTAAAAATAGAGTCCTACTAGGAGTAGGACTAGGACTAGTCTCTCTAGAATCCTATTCCGGGTCTTATTTCCTTTAAGGGAATCCTTTCTCTCTTTGGGCCTTCTCTTGTGAGCCGCCAGGCACCAGCTCACCCACCGGGTCTTGGGCTTGGTCGTCCTGCGACCCGCCTCTCCGGTCATTAATAAAATGTCATGTCTTTATCGAGCCTTTTGTGAGTCGCCAGGCCGGGTCATACCGCGGGGTATATCCCCGACAGGTCTCATGGTAGTAGTTGGGAGACTGGGTTATAGGATCGATAGCCGTACTATCAAGGGGGGATCTCAAGTGGGTAGCTTGATCGTATTGTTCGTTGAGATCTCAAATCATTGCATTCTTGGCATCATCACCTTTCTTGGTTCTTGGTTGGTTTTTATCTATGTGGGTTCTTGAGCTTATGGTCAGCTTCATGACAAGCTCAAGTTCATTGAAAACGGAGTCCATATGCATCTTCTATGATGTTTTTGATGTGGGAGTTTTTGTTGGTTCTTCATTCATAGAGGTTTCGTAGTTTGGGCAGTACTTGTCATTTCCTATCCAACAAGCTTGAGTTTTCTCAATTCGGAGCTCGTATGCGAAAGTTATGGTTTGTCATTTTCTAACTCTTAATCCCTCCAATGATTCTTGCTAATTCTTGAGGGAAAAGAGAGAGGAGATCTAGATCCACATTTCCACCAATCACTTTTTCCTCATTGTGAGGGGAACTCCTTGGATCTAGATCTTGGAGTTCTTCATGTTCTTCTTTGTTCTTCCTCTCATTTTCCTCCATAGCATTAGTTGTTGTGGTGGGATTTGGGAGAGAAGGACTTGGGCACTTCGTGTGCCCTTGCCATTGCGTTTCACTACTAGAAAAAAGGCTGTTAGTGGCGCACCTATTTTGGCTATTAATGGCGCACTATAGGTGTGCCACTATTATCACGCCACTACTAATAAATAGTAATGGTGCACGCCCGGTGCGCCACTGTTAATCTACATACCAGTGGCGCACCACCTGGTGCGCTATTACTATCCCAGACACTAATGCCTCACCTAGAGTGCGCCATTACTAGGCCCAGAAGTGCGCCACAGCTGTTACTCCAAGGAGCCATGTGTACCTTGTGCTCTGGATTACTAATGGCGCGCTTTTAGATAATGCGCCACTGGTGTGTTTATCTATGTGCGCCACTAAAGTGCAATATGGTGCGCCACTACTATGAATATTAGGAATTATTATTTTTGCTTTTCTGATATTTGCATAGGTTACAAAATACATTACAGCACAACATATAAACAACAGATTTATCGAATACAATAGAAGATTAGTCTCCGAATACAATTCATCATATTAGTCTCCAAATTCAAAATACCGAACAAAGTTAGAACATTACAAGTCTCGAGACCGCGAGTAGCGAGTTTGTCTTCACATTACAAGTCGATATCTAAACTACCATCACATAGAAGAGGGTTGCGGTCACGATGAGCATCATCGTGATGAAACTGATCTTCATCCGGTTCCTCCTCCGCTCCCTCCTCTCTCCCGATAGATAGCGCGCGTATCTAGCTTCCACCTCTGCCCTAGTGGTGTACCCTTTGTAACTGTTACCATTGAAATGGTGAACCTGTCTTCGACACTCCTCTCAGTCGTCGTAGACTCCAGGAACCTCACCCTTGTACACGACATACGACGGCATCTCTATGCACTAGACAAACCAAACGTTAGTAGCAATTCACAGATAATATATAAGCAATATATAAGTATGCAACAAAAGGATCGGAAGAGAAAAGCAACACATTAATAGCACGATTCATGGTCCTACTAATAAATAGAATCGATTACATATAAGTTGAACGATTGTCCAAAGTAAAGAGACATACAAGTTCATTAAAGTTTAATTACAACATGAGTTAATCAATATTTCAGAACTACATAGCATCAATACTTTCGACTCGACTCAGGGACCGGAGCGTGGATGAAGCTGCCGTCTTTCGTGATGGTCATGAATGTGCGGTTGTTGTCAGCCTGCATTTGTAGCGTTGTTTCTATTTCATTGTTGGACGGTTGACAGTTGACGTATAACTGCCCCGAGGTACGAAGGACATCTTGATAGATGATTTCCGCAAACTCCGACTGGATGCGAAAGAATTCTTGTCTGATGTCCTCGTCCTGGATTGCCGACAAGCATGCGGCCCATTCTTTGAGATTATTTGGTAGCATAACGTGATGTTGATTCCGTACGATCGCCCGCATGTGATGGAGGGCGTAGTAGGCATCCTTCTGACTGCCAGGCGGCTGCTTGACGCAAGGGAACGTCGTTACGTGGGTGAACACGTGCTTGCCGTACCTACAAATTGGCCTCCTGAAGGTGCCTCCAGATTTGGCGTAGCCGGGGAGAGCATCATTAAGAACTTTCTTGATATTTGTGTAGTCTTTCTTCGACTGACCCGAGTCGAAATACGTGGCCATGGAATATTTCGGGCTTAAGAGGATAAGTGTGCAATGTGTGTCACTGCACAAAACACGAAATGTTAGAAAAAAAGAACGATTGAAATCTAAGAAATCATATGTTACGGGGCGGTGAGGGGATGACTTACTCGGAAAAGTAAGGCACGAGGAAGTTATCCTTATCTGGGTTCGCCAGAATGACGCCTTCGAGGTATGAACTCGCGACTTGCCGGTCCCCAACGCTGCCCAAGATCTTGGCACGCATGTAGAAGGGGTCAACTATCACGATGTCCGGGATCTTGTCTCTAATGACCCGCATCTCCATACTGAGCAAAAATAGCCGAATGAAGGTGTAGTGCAGCGGATAAAGGTTAAACATAGCGAAGATGTCATCAAACCGCAGGACGATCATACGCCCGATGGTGCTATTGACAAAGCCCTTGCCCTCTCGCACCTTGGCCACGAAAACCGGGTATGCCACATCATTCTCGGAGAGACGCCGCTTCTCCATAGAAAGAACACCATCATGCAGACTCCGCACAGGACCGGTTGCAGCATTGAGAAGATTAGTCGGTAGCATCAGCCTACCCGCCACATGCACCCTCCTCGAGATATCCTTAGGTATTGGTGGCCCGTCCTGAGCACGGATCGTACTCGGTGTCGGCTGGTTCACACCCTTGTTATTATTTCTTTTCCGTCCCTTCTGCTTCTTCTGCTGTAATGTGATCGAGTTCTGCTCAGAGACCACCTTCTTGAGTGTGTTGGGGCTGATAATATTTCGCACCTGGGCTATTTGAGTCTTGGTGAAGGCGGCAGCTGGAGGCGTCTCCTAAGAACTGAACATACGATGTGTGTTGCAATTGGGTTTCTCCGCGGTACCAGCTAGATCGCGGTCGTCTTTTGCAGGGTTGGGTTCTTGAGAAGGAGGCCCCAAGAATTCGTCATCGTACCCATGTTCGTTGATGTACTTATCGACGTTGGAAAATGTACCGTCATCGTCGTCCGGATCCTGTGCCATATGCATGTCCGGATCAGTTGACGGCGGTAGCGTTGCGGTGGTCTTTCCATGGCTTGGCGCCGGCACGACTGGCGGTGTTGTCTGTGGGGTGGTGTCCCTCGCCCCCAAACGAATCTAGCTCTTCGGCCAAAGCATGGACCAGTTTAAGCAGGCGCTGAGGGTCATCCCATCATCTTCGTCGGCCCCAGGGGGTCGATATGGAGGTAACAAGTCATCGCAGCCCCGCAGCACCTGAACTAGTTGAACCCTATACACGGTGGGTGGCATCGGATTACCGTGGAACACGCGGTTGCCCGGTTCAACGATTTTGGCCTTGGCGACATCAATCAACTCGCCGTCCACGAAGTGCAGGAGAGTGCATGGAACGTTGGTGGCGCCCTGCGAAAACATGTAGGGCATCAGGGATGCCCAGTCAAAGGCAACAAGATGAAGTCATCGGCCGAGGCTTAGTTACCGTGATGGCATCGAGCTCGCCTAATGTCGAGGCACCGCCAACGGCGGGCGTGCAAGTGACGGAGGGGCCGCTTGCTGCCGAGGTGCCGGCCGGCGTATTCTTCCCACACCCGGGTGCATTAAGCTCCAATACCGGCACCGACGCCGGAGACACCAATGTCGCCTCCGCCAGAGACACCAATGCCGGCGCGTTGCACGAGTTGCTGCCCATGAAGCTGGGAATCGGGGGCGGCCCATGTTGGTCGCCCGCAATCCACCCTCGCAGCCCCTCAAGAAGGAAGGCATAATGGAGGTGATCGTCGCTCCCAGTTGGTCTTGCTCTTGCTCTTGGACTATCTCCGAAATCCGCGCGACTTGTGCCTTGAGTTCTTTAACCTCGCGCTCCTGGCTTTCCGAGCTGGTCTTTCTCTCCTTTCGCCCAGCCTTATAGTATTCCGACCATTTCGTGGACAAGCCTTCGCCGGCCACACGACCAGCTGATGACGGCTTACTGAACTTATCCTTGTGTTTCATTACGTTGAATGCCCTATTTAAAGTGGTGTCCCAAGGGGCAGACGGGGAGCTCTGAGACCCCGCGCTACTGCTTTCAGTTTCCTGCAGAAGGAACATGAACCATTTAGAAATTTGGCTTCATTAATTAGAATGCAACCATATGGAGCTAATTACGCGGGGGTGTATTCCTTACCAGAACACGCTCAAGCTCCTTCACCTTCGGATCCGTGGTAAGCTCCTTTGTTACCGGGTCCACCTTGTACCGGGCCCTGACATAGTTCCTGGTCTGCTTTTCATGGTATTTATCAAAGAGGGGCGGTAGGCCTTGCTCGGCACACTCCGCGTCCTCCTTGTCCCATTTAGGTTCCGCCACTTTGTAACCGCCGGGACCGAGTTTGTGGACCCCTAAGTTCAAGTCCCGCATATCTTTCCCCCACTGACTTGATTCCGCGGAAGCGTTGCTCTTGCACTTGATCTTGAACTCCAGGTAGTCAGCTTTGCTGATCGAAGGATTTGTCTCCTTGATCTTCTCATAACTATCACCTCTTAGAATCTTTATCTTCACCGAGGCTCTCCAAGTAGCCAGGGTCGTGCTCATCTTCGTGAGGGCGGCACTGTTCACTTTATTCCCTGAGAGGCGTGTGTTTGCGAAGTCACCGGGGAACTTGTATCGTTTGTGCAGCTTCGTGAAGAGGAGGTTGTGCAAATTCCCTCAGTCATGATGCCTTAGGTTCTCGATGTTGATCGAGACGGTGCTCCGGAGAATGCACCCGAGTTGTCCCGCATACTCACCGACTAATTCTTTGGGTGCCGTTGGATGCCCACTGGAGGACACTTCGGTAAATTCCTCCTTGACGGTGCCGAGCACGTTCGGGCGCCGGTCCTTCCGTTGCCTCTTCGGTTGGCTGCCATCTGTGCATTTGCTACCATCATCAGTGGTGGCATCCCCGGTGACACCATCAGTGGTGTCATCCCCGACGCCACTAGGGGTTGTGTAGTCGGGATCGGTGTCTTCCGCGGCGTCCTCATAGCGGTGAGGTTCTTCCTCCATCTCCTGGGACAGCTCCCAAAATGGCTTGCCCGAACCGCCAGCCTCATTGTTGTCGGCCATGTTCGCTCTAAATAGGAAAAAAGGCTACTAGAGTTATTGGATGAGCTAAACTATAAAAGCCACTTAGAAATATTTGCTTTGTAGAAATAACATTGCAAAGGGGAATACTATAAAAACTACACCTCGCTGAAGACTATGCAACAGCTTGCAAAGGGGAAGTGCCAACTAATTTATATACTAGGCCCACATAATTGTTTTCCTTGGGCAAGGTCACTACAGCTGCATGCCTATTTTGGTGATTATTAACTTCATAAGAAAATTGGGCATGACCTTTGCTAATTTTCTTGACCTAGGAGTGCCCCATTCTCAACCGAAACGGAAATTAATCAACATTTCAGGAGAAAGGGGTAACCATTTGTCCCTGCACAAAAAAAGGCCTACATATAGGCACAACCAACATATAGGCACAAGATCACTAGTCATCTTGAAATATGCACCATCAAATATGCACTATGTAATTCAACAGTGCTATAAGCTATTGTTCGCAATCACAAGTATGAACATCCGATGCTTGTCGGATCTTTGATCTTTTCTATGTAATGTATGCTGACAGCACAGAAGAAAAGAAAGGAGTGATATCTTCAGCCCCAAACTTATGTAGTCCAAAAGCAACAACAGAAGCACTAGTTTGATTCCCATCCCCAGGTGTAGAGGCAGCACTAGTTTCAGAAAACAAAACTCTGAAATCTGAAAGCTTTATTGCTACAGCTTGGACTCTGTAAAAATTTCTTGCCAGGACTTGCTGACACAAAAACTTGAGCTACCAGAAAACTACACTCATACTAACAGATTCAGTTTGGATAGGCGGGCAGCACGCTGGCAGTAATCATGCCAGGAACTCCTATGCTAGGGATCACAAGGCAAAAGACATGTCTGAAATTCATCAAAAATATACGTAAGGTTATCGTCTCTCCCCCAGAACAAACAAGATTTACGAGAGCTGCCATGGAAAAGGTCAAATGAACCAGTTGATGTGCTTAATCATTGCCTCTATTTTGATTAATCTCCTAAGATGTAATGTCTATACCCAGTTGTTCATGCCGTCATGTGAAAATACTACCCGAATGAAAGAATGGCTTCTTCGATCCCTACTCTGCTTTAGCAAATCATAAACTGGATTCTAATGTAATTGGGGTTGTACCACGGATTCACAGATGACCCCATCTAGCTTCGAACAAGTCAAGAGCACCCCTCACCCCCCCCATATCTTCAAAAACTAAGTAGTGTAGTAAGCTGCTGCTGCCTGCTAGGATTAGCAATGGAATGGAATGGAATTTAAGGTCCAAACTTACAAAACCAAAACTTGTACCCAACCCAACCCAAACAAGCAAAGAAATACTACAATCCTTTCAGCAGCTGTTTAACTAGACAGAATTCTTGTCTTTTTACGACCGTGAGGACCGATTACAACACTCCTTTCAGCAGCTATTTAGCTCCTATTTAACTGCAATTTATGTCTTAGTTAGCTGCTATTTAGGCATATGTTGAGCTCCCAACTTTTTAGAACAAGTAGAGTTGTACATTAGCAATTTTATGCACTGAATGATTGCTGAGAGAGACAAGTGCTCGATTTTGCAGGTTCAGAGTTCAGGTTCAGGTTCAGAGGGAGGTTCAGAGTTCAGGTTTAGAGTCAGAGGGAGGTTCAGAGTCAGTAAGGGAGGGGAGACTAGTGCTTGATCCCCTCCTCCCGGTGCCACGTGAGGCGCGTGTGACGGGCGCAGCGCCACGGGCCACGATGGGGGTCAAGGACATCGGGCTTCGGGGAGGAGGACGGCAGGCAGGCGGCGGGGGAGATGAACTAAGTAGGTTACCACAGGCTGCCCTTCGTGGCGCTCGGCGATGAACCAGGGAAGGCGGGACCAATGCGGCATGCTGGTGCTGTCCTTGCTGCGACCCCGGTGTGCACGTCCTCCTCCAGCACGGACGAGATGTCACCGTCGTGCGTCGGTGAGGGGAGTGGCCGCCAGTGCCGTCGCAAGGGAGAGGACTAATCGAGTGAGGACCAGAGGAAGAGGAATCGAGCGAGGGGAGACTATGTGGTGTTAGCGAGCAGATCGACCTTGTTGGGTTTCGGTCCGCTCGTTCAGCCCGGTTAAAGATAAGGATAGCAATGGCGCACCTTTTAGGGGTGCGCCATAAACAAGGATAGCAATGGCGCACCCCTAACCGTGATAGCAATGGCGCACCTTCTCCTGGTGCGCCATTACTAACTTTTTTTTATTTTTTTGTATTTTTAGTTGCATGTAATAATTTAAGATTTGAGATAAAAGAAAAGTAAAATGCAAATAGAGTGATAAAACCATTGTGCAAAGATTTAGAATTACATGACATGGTTGAAATCAAGTGACATTAAATAACAGTCATCAAAGATTGAGCTTGCCACTGACACAAACACGCGGCCGACACGTCGTGATTCGATCTTAGCTATCTTTTCACAATATTCTTGCCCTTCTTTCTCGCGGTTGAATAATTTAGCCCCGAAACCCCTTGAATTCTTCTCTTGAACAGACGTCCTTTAGGTAGGGTGGTCCTGCTTCTTCTTGTGGTGTATGGTATTTCATCGGCGTCGTCATCTTCCATCTTCGGGTCGCCGTACTTGTCGAAGTCTTGCTCATTGGCGACTCCATCCATTCCGATGATGTTCCTTTTGCCTGTCCTCACGAAAACACGACTGGGCTTTGACGGGTCGGTAATGAAGAAGCATTGGTCCACTTGGCAAGCCAATACCCATGGCTCATTTTTCGCGGTGACGTTTGCGCTCGCGGTCTTGGATTTGGCTTCGGGTATAACCATGGTGGTGAAATACCGGTCTTCTTTTAGGACGCTCTTGGCCCATCTGACACGGAACATCGAGACCTTCTCTCCAGCGTAGCTCAGCTCCCAAATCTCCTCAATCCTTCCGTAGTATCTGTCCTTGTCGCTATCGGTGTAGGATTCCATCGTTATCCCAGAGTTCTGATAATCGCTCTTCATGTCCTTTTCCTCGGTGTAGAATGTGTAGCCATTGATATCATACGCCTCATAGGTCATCAAGTTGTGCTCGGCGCCCTATGACAAGGAGAATATGAGTTTTTCTTCCGCGGAAGAATCCTCATGTAAAGGGTATGATAGAAGCTTGTCCTTGAACCAACGCGTGAAACATGAATTGTGCTCTTTGATTATATCTCCGTCCATCCTCTGTTGGCCTCGGTCATTGTACGTATTCTCAATAAAGGTTTTGTGCTCTACCACCCAAGGATCGACCACGTTTATGTGTTGTAGCGCGACTAGGTTTGCTCTTTCAAAGTCGGCGAGTCGACCCTTGAAGTCGACATGCATTTTGCGGTGACCCTCGCGGTGACCCCATCCAGCGAGCCTACCGAGGTGCCTGTTGACGGGTAGACCAACGGGGTTCTCGATGCCTAGATAATTCGTGCAGAAGGAGATGCACTCTTCGGTCAGAAAGCCCTTGGCTATGCTTCCATCTGGACGTGCCCTGTTGCGAACATATCCTTTGATGACACCATTCATCCTTTCGAACGGCATCATGCTGTGCAGGAATGTCGGCCCGAGTTGGATGATATCCTCCACGATATGGACCAGCAGATGCACCATAACATCAAATAATGCGGGCGGGAAGTACATCTCAAGCTCGCATAGTATCACCATGATCTCTTCCTGTAGCCTTCTGAGTTGCCTCATGCCAACCGACTTCCGGGAGAAGACGTCGAAAAAGTTGCATGGGCCAAATAGCGTTTCACGGACGTGCGCATCCATGATCCCACGGATTGCAACTGGAAGTATCTGCGTCATCAGCACGTGACAGGCGTGAGACTTCATCCCGCTGAACTTCTGTTTTGCTGAGTCTAGGTATCTGCTTATCTTCCCCGCGTAACCGTAAGGAAGTTTTACTCCTATGAGGCAGGTGAAAACTGCTCGTTCTCCTTCTGACTCAGAGTGAAGCACGCGGGAGGGCAGTTATATTTGATCTTCTTGCCCTTTTTGCCTTTGCGATGACTTTCTGTGTGCTTCGCCTCATCATCATCATCATCATTAGGGCGTTTTGCGTGAAGCTCCTCCCTGATGCCCATTGATTGCAAGTCTGCCCTTGCTTTTGGCCCATCTTCGGTCCTCTCTGGCATGTTGAGCAGGGTACCAAGCAGACTCTCGCACACGTTCTTCGTGATATGCATGACATCAAGGTTGTGAGGCACACGGAGGATCTTCCAGTACGGCAAGTCCCAGAAAATAGACCTCGTTTTCCATACCTTCAGCAGCGTCTCTGGCGCCTTTCGCTTCTTTCCCGGTGGTGGGCACTCTTTCCAATTTTTCAACAGCTCGTCTATTTCCTCGCCGCTCCTCATACGTGGGGGTCTTCGGGGTTCGGTTTCACCATCGAACAGATTCTTGCATTTTCTCCATGCGTCATCATCGCGAAGCCACCTTCGATGTCCCATGAACACGGTTTTCGAAGACCCGGGATCTCTATCTAGCTGGCGATACGTTGTGTCATCCATGCACCTGATGCATGCATAAAATCCATGGACCACCTGCCCCGTGACATATCCGTAACCGAGATAGTCGTGCACCGTCGTGAGCAGTGCGGCTCTCATAGGGAAATATTGTTTTACTGCGGCGTCCCACGTATTTGCTGGTGTTTTCCACAACATGTCTAGCTCCTCTTTCAGCAGCCCCAGATACAGATTGATGTCGTTCCCTGGTTGTTTCGGCCCTTCAATTAGCATACTCATGTGAATGTACTTCCTCTTCATGCACATCCAGGGGGAAGGTTGTACATCCACACAAACAAAGGCCAGGTGCTATGTGTGCTTCTCTGGCTGCCAAACGGATTGACTCCATTGATGCTCGCGCCCAGCATGATGTCCTTGGATCGTCCCCAAATTCTGGGTGTTCGAAGTTCAATGCTTGCCACTGGCTCGCATCCTTAGGGTGACTCTGCATCTTGTCTTTTTTATTTATCTCTGGCTCATTTCCGTCATCTTCTCACTTCTTCTCCTCCCTATCCGCGTGCCAATGCAGGAGCTCTGCTTGCTTAGGGTCCGCAAAATACCACTGCAGACGAGGAGTGATCGGAAAGTACCACACCACTTTTCGAGGAGCTTTCTTCCTCTTCTTGTATTGAGTGACGCTGCACACCGGACATATGGTAGACTCCGCGTGCTCGTCCCGATAAATGATGCAATCGTTCATGCACACATGGTACTTCACGTGCGGTAAATCCAGAGGACACACAATTTTCTTCGCCTCCTCGAAACTGGTCGGGCACTTGTTCCCCTTGGGAAGACGTTTGTGCCAGAATGACATGTTCTCGTCGAAGCATGCGTCGGTCATTTTGTGTTTTACCTTCATCTCCAGAGCCATGAGCGATACTTTCAGGCGGGTATCCTCGGGCCTGCATCCTTCATACAATGGAGTGACCGCATCTATCTCCAGTTGATCCAGCTTGGCTTTCTCTTGGGCGGCAGCTCTTGCGTTACCCGTCTGCTTGAGAAGCAGCTCTTGAATATGAGGGTCCTACACCCAGCCCATCGATGGTCCATCGTCGTCTGCTCCAGCATCTTCATCTTCATGATCATGCCCTTCGTCTTGATCTTCCTCATCATCATGTCCGGCATCTTCTACATGATGACTGTGTCCTACATCTACTTCGTGATCATGTCCTGGAGATTCTTCGTCTTCTCGCCCGCCCTCGCTGCTATTGTCTTGCTGCCCTTCCTTATTTCTTGCCCGGCCCCCATGGACGACTTCATAATCATCTTCATCACCTTGCCACTGATAGCCATCCATGAAACCACACACGAGCAGGTGGTCCCGCACCTGTCTGGAATCTGGGCTCTTTAGCTTGCATCTTCGACACGGACATCTTATCTCCGTCTCATTCTTTTGAAGCATCTCGGCCTTCGCGAAGCTCAAAAATCTATTCACAATGCCTTCAGTCATCGCGTGGACCATGGTCGCCTACGGGGTAGAGCAAAACGATATTTTAGAACCAAAAAATATTTGGCATGACTTTGCCTAAAAATAGGACCAAAAAGAATGCATAGTGCCAAATTCTTGCCGAAACGGAAATGAATCAACATTCCGGCAAAATATTGGCAACTATCGCATTTCAAATACCGGTACCTGCAAACACAAACATATGCAACACCGCAAACATATGTAGATCTAGGCCATAAAAAGTGTGTACATTGGAGGGAGAAAAAAGTAGATCTCGAACATAAAGAAAGCTTTCCCCTTACTTACCTATCAAAAAAAAGGAAATTTAACCACTTAATTTGGGTGAATCTATGGTGCAAATGAGGTGAGGAGGAGGAGGCAATCGAGACCAAGCTTGGTAGAGGTGGAGAGAATGAAGTGGGGAAAGTGAGTGTGGTAGGTGGCTGTCAAAAATATCTAGCTGCTCTCAGGTTACCAATGGCGCACCTCCTAAGAATGCGCCATTGGTAACCAGGGTTACTAATGGCGCACCTGGTGTGTGGTGTGCCATTACTAGTTTTGAAAAAAAATGAAAAAAAATGGTTAGTAGTGGCGCACTTTCCCCCGGTGCGCCACTGCTAAGTCTGGGAAGGGTGTGGGGCCAGGACAAAACTAGTAATGGCGCACCACACACCGGGTGCGCCATTAGTAATATGGCCACTAATGGCGCACCTATATCTTATGCGCCACTGCTATATAGCAGTGGCGCACCACATACATGGTGCGCCATTAACGTCCATATTAGCTATAGCCATTTTTCTAGTAGTGTTCGGTGCATAGGTTTGAGTTCTCCACGGTGATACGTGGAAGTGAGAAGTTGAGAAGCTTATTACACTTGGGTGTTTGAGCACCCTAGAGCTTGTGCCTCTTGGGTGCTTTGGCGCCCTAGAGAGTTGGTAATGCCTCAGAGCTCAACCATTGTGGTGCAAAGCTCCGCACAAGCATCGGGAAATCTCCAATTAGGTTGTGGAGATTGCCCCGAGCATTTTAGGTCACCTCAGAGACATAATCCATTGCGGTGAAGCTTCGTGGTGTTGTGGAGAGCCTCCAATTAAGTTGTGGAGTTTGCCCCAACCTTGTTTGCATGTGTTCGGTGACCGCCCTCAAGGGTCCCTTAGTGCAATCACGACATCTTGCATTGTGCGAGGGCGTGAGGAGATTACGGTGGCCTTAGTGGCATCTTGGGGAGCATAGTGCCTCCACATCGCTCCAAACGGAGATTAGCATCCGTAAGGGTGTGAACTTCGGGACACATCGTCGTCTCCATGTGCCTCGGTTATCTCTTACCCGAGCCCTTTACTTATCCACTTTACTTTGTGATACCCATATTGTATCATGCTATATATCATGCTATCCCTTAGTTGTTTATCTTGCTTTGCATAAGTCGTTGGTGCACATAGGTGAGCCAACTTGTTTTAGATTTTGTCCTTGACATATTAAATGTTAGTTTTATTCCGCATTTGTTCAAGCCTAAACCATAATTATTTTAAAGCGCCTATTCACCCCCCCCCCCTCTAGACGACATCCACGTCCTTCCATGGAGGAGGCAGCCCAGATGCAGGCAGAGATGGTTGCCTAGATGAAGTCGGAGATGGTTGCCTAGGTGGAGCATGACAAGCTGGACGAGCAACACCACTTGTCGGTCGGATATTGATTTCACTTTGGCATGTCCGATTTTTGTTGAACTATGGTTTCATTTGCTTTTGTTTTGAACTGTTGAATTTGGACAATTTGTATCGGATGATCAACGTGCATGGATTGCATGGATTTGAGGATTGAATTTTAGGTACGTGGATGTGCGACGCAACATCTGAAGGGCCGGTGAGCGTTGTCCGCGGACGCAACCCGACACACCCGCGGGCGTATAGGGGGTCGTATTTGCCAAGTCCGGTTGTAGATGCTCTTAGACCATGAGAGTGTCATAGTCACTTCATATCGTACGGTGAGATTTTGGTTGCTCAAACGTGATCTGTAACACGGTGATCATAACGAAAACTTACACGTTCACCGAAAAGTTTTACAAAGGACTAGATAAATCGAGAGTGGAATTTGCTCCTCCGATGATGGAGAGATATTCTTAGGCCCCTCTACGTGTGGCGTCATCCCTCATCGTTTGGGCCCAGCTAGTCACAGGTGACTACGTCACGGGGATGTTGGAACGTTATAATGAGAAATAAGAACAAAACCGACAAAGAGGATACCAGTATAGTGATCATGTGTATGACTCAAGAGGATACCGATACATCTCACCTCAGATTTTATAAAGCAATGCGAAGCAAACGGAACATCACATGATAACCAAAGGTTCACTCAAATGTCATTCGTGTAATTATAAGGATCGATATGCACTTGCTGATTGGTCCATGCTTGCTACGGAATATGGAAAAGGTGCACAGGCAGCCCCCGCAAAGAAAACGGATAGAATGTGTTCTCAAAGTATTCCACATTGTCATTGCGTAAGCAAGTGTTGTCGATGTATATTGGTTTCTTTGTATGTGTTCTTGATCATTCGACCTGGCAAATGATTTTTATGCCTGCCCACAACTTTCTCTTTATATGAAGCAAATGTTGCCTACGATTTTGAATCATTGAGATGCATAAACTATTTCAACTTTGGCTTTTTCTGAACAATCACCGGCAGGGGAGTTGTGTCCCCACCTGAATATATTACTCAAAAAGGCCTCGTAGGCAAGGTTACATCACAGAGTACAATGAGAGGAGAGGAAAAGATGCCAGGATACTGCAACATCTCTACTGACCGGGTCTTTAAAATGAAAGACCTAAAGCATAAAGTCTGAAATAACATTCCATAAGGTATCTCTAGTAGAAATAACACCTGGGCATTTCGAGAGTCCCAAAGTTTCTAGAGTATGGCGAGAACGACAGTGGGCCAGAGACTGGTATCGAGGTCGCCCGGAGTGGTCGTGTCCCAAAGATGGTCGATGTCAGTCGAGGGCTCAGCCCAAGGAGCTGCCACACCTGCATTGTGCATGGGCAGGAGATGGATAGGTGCGCGACATCCTCGAAGTGGTGCACACATCTCGGGCAAGAAGATTTGGGGCGATGGTGTTCTGATGAAGATTTGCCTTCGTGTTCGGTATATCCCTGAAAGCAGCCAGGCAATTATCTTGACCTTGTTCATGACCTTGGATCCCCAGATGCGGTCATCGTGGAGGTCTGGCTCATCGGCAGAAGAAAGCAACAAGTAGGCGTACCTAGTCGAGAAGGGGACGCCATGAGTGAGGAACCTATCGTCGTGAGCATCAATGGTGTCAAAATCATGCAACAAAGATAAACAACAAGAAGCTCGACGGACGCGACATGGGTTAGGGGTTCCGTGGGGTAGCGGGTAAGCCATGCGGCAACACATCAAAAGCCGGATTAAAGGGGTGAGTAGAGTTCGAGAAGAGGTTGGGGTATTTAAGGGCTAGGTGTGTATCAGTGAGCGAACTGTCAAATCAAAAGAAAGTAGAGGTCCCACTATTTGTCAGAATGAATGAAATTGAGAAAAGGTTTTGAGTCTGTTTTTTCATAATCTTCCAATGGAAGAGGGGTTATATTGAGAATTCGAGAAATTGAGCGAGTATTGGTTTAGGAACCACCTCGCTCAACGAATGTGAGATTGAGCTATGAGCTTGAAAGCAACATTTTAGAAGGTGGCAAAGTTGGGGAACATTGCATGGGAAACAAAAAAATTCCTACGCACACGCAAGATCTATCCATGGTGATGAGCATCTACGAGAGGGAGAGTGGATATACATACCCTTGTAGATCGCTAAGCGGAAGCGTTAAGAAACGCGGTTGATGTAGTCGAACATCTTCGCAATCCAATCATGAGCCTTCCCATGATCTCATCACGATCCGTCCCACGGTCCCATCATGTTCCTTCTGATCTAGCGCCGAAAGGATGGCACCTCCGCATTCAACGCACGTGCATCTTGATGACGCCTTCACCTCCTCGATCCAACGAGAGATGGTGAAGTAGTAGATGAGTTCTGGTGGCATAACGACATGGTGACGATGGTGGTGAAGAACAATCTCCGCAAGGCTTCTCCAAGCACAACGAAAACTATGACGAAGGATAAACTAGAGGGACGGGGTTGCCAGGACACGGCTTGGGAAAACTTGATGTATTCCGGGTGCTATGCCCGCCCCTTTATTTATATGTTGAGCCCTGGGGTCAAAACTTGGAGAAAAATCCTCCTCAAGGTCGGTTTGGCACGCAGCCAAGAGTCCTTCTCGGACTCCAGGACCAGACGCCAAGGTCCTCGACGTCTGGCCCCAGACGCCAGGGTCCCTGGCGTATGGCCTTTGGCCTTCGCAAAACTCCTTTTTCACCTTCCTAAATCCTCGTGGGCTTTACCCCTTGGCCCAAATAAAGGGTTCTTGTACGCCGAACATCTCGGAAAACATCCGAAACTCTTTCCAGTGAATTCCGGAACCCTTCCGGAGACCAAACACTATTATCCCATATATCAATCTTTACCTCCGGACTATTCTAGAGCTCCTCGTCATGTCTGGAATATCATCTGGGACAACAAACAACTTTCGGTCACCAACATAATAACTCAACTATTCTTATATCATCACCAAACGTTAAGTGTGTAGACCCTGCTGGTTCGAGAACTATGCAGACATGACCGAGACACCTCTACGGCCAACAACCAATAGTGGGACCTTGATTCCCATATTGGCTCCTACATATTCCACGAAGATCTTTATTGGTTGAACCTCTATGTCAAGGATTCAATTAATCTCGTATGTTGTTCCCTTTGTTCTTCGGTATGTTACTTGCTTGAGATTCGATCGTCGGTATCTCTATACCTAGTTCAATCTCGTTACTGGCAAGTCTCTTTACGGGTTCCATAATACAAGATCACGTGGCTAACACTTAGTGACATTTCTTGCAAGGCTTATTGTGATGTTGTATTACCGAGTGGGCCCTAAGATACCTCTCCGTCACACGGAGTAATAAATCCAAGTCTTGATCCATTCCAACCCAACAGACACCCTAGGAGATACCTATAGAGCACCTTTATAGTCACCCGGTTACGTTGTGACATTTGATACACACAAGGTACTCCTCCGGTGTCAGCGGGTTGCATGATCTCATGGTCATAGGAACAGATACTTGACATGCAGAAAACTGTAGCAATAAACTCACACGATCATATGCTACATTTGTAGTTTGGGTCTTGTCCATCACATCATTCTCCTAATGATGTGATCCTGTTTTCAAATGACATCTCATGTCCATGGCTAGGAAACCTTAACCATCTTTGATCAACGAACTAGTTAACAAGAGGAATAGTAGGGACACAGTGTTGTCTATGTACCCACACATGTATTTGAGTTTCCAATCAATACAATTATAGCATGGATAATAAACGATTATCACGAACAAGGAAATATAATAATAACCAATTTATTATTCCCTCAAAGGCATATTTCCAACAGTCTCCCACTTGCACTAGAGTCAATAATCTAGCTCACATCACTATGTGATTTGTTATGAATCTCACACCCAATGAGTTATGGGGTTCGATCATGTTTTGCATGTGGAAGAGGTTTTAGTCAACGGGTCTGCAACATTCAGATCCGTGTGAACTTTGCAAATCTCTATGTCATACTATAGACACTGCTACCATGCTCCACTAGGAGCTATTCCAAATGGCTACTCCACTATACATATCCGGATTGCTACTAAGAGTCATCCGGATTGGTGTTAAAGCTTGCATCAATGTAACCCTTTACGATGAACTCCTTATCACCTCCATAATTGAGAAATATTTCATTAGTGCTCTAGTTACTAAGGATAATTTTGACCGCTGTCTAGTGATCCACTCTTGGATCACTCTTGTACCCCTTGACAGACTCATAGCAAGGCACACACAGGTGTGGTACACAACATGGCATACTTTATAAAGCCTATGGATAAAGCCTGGGGGCGACCTTCATCCTTTCTCTTTCTTCTACCGTGGTCGAGCTTTGAGTCTCACTCAACTCCACACCTTACAAATCAGGCAAGAACTCCTTCTTTGACTGATCCATTTTGAACTCTTTCAAAATCAAAATCTTGTCTAGGTATGCACTCATTGAAAGTCTCGTCAAGCATCTTGATCTATCTCTATAGATCTTGATGCTCAACAATTAGGTAGCCTTATCCAGGTCTTCCTTTGAAAAACATTTTTCAAACAACCGTTTATCCTTTCTAGAAATTCTACATCATTTCCGATCAATAATATGTCAACCACATATACTTATCAGAAATTCTATAGTGCTCCCACTCACTTCCTTGTAAATACAAGTTTCTCGTAAACTTTGTATAAACCCAAAAACTTTAATCACCTCATCAAAGCATATATTCCAACTCCGAGATGCTTAGTCCAGTCCATAGAAGGATCGTTGGAGCTTGCACACCTTTTAGCATCCTTAGGACTGACAAAACCTTCTAGTTGTATCACATACAACCTTTCCTCAAGTAAACCGTTAAGGAAATGATGTTTTGACATCCATCTGCTAGATTTCATAATTGAAAAAATGCAGCAACTGCTAACATAATTCCAACAGACTTTTAGCATTGCTATGGGTGCGAAAGTCTCATCGTAGTCATCTCCTTGATCTTGGCGGAAACTTCTTTCCGACAAGTCGAGCTTTATGAATGGTGACATTCACCATCAGCGTTTATCTTCATCTCAAAGGTCCATTTATACTCAACGACCTGCCGTTCAACGGGCAAGTATACCAAAGTCCATACTTGGTTTTCAGACATGGATCCTTTCTCGGATTTCATGGCCTCTAATCATTTGTTGGAATCCGGTCCCATCATCGCTTCTTCATAGCTCGTAGGTTCATCGTTGTCTAACAACATGACCTTCAAGATAGGGTTGTCGTACCACTCAGGAGCAGTACGCGCCCTTGTCGACCTATGAGGTTCAATAGTAACTTGATCTGAAGCTTCATGATCATCATCATTAACTTCCTCTTCAACTGCCGTAGGCTCCATAGAAACATCTTTCTATGCTGCGCTACTCTCTCGTTGAAACAAAGGTTCAACAACCTCATCAAGTTCTATGTTCCTCCCACTCAATTATTTTGAGAGAAACTCTTTCTCGAGAAAGGACCCATTTTAGCAACAAACACTTTGTGCTTGGATCCGAGATAGAAGGTTTACCCAACTGTTATATTAGGGTATTCTATGAAGATGCATTTGTCTGCTTTGGGTTCGAGCTCATTAGGTGAAAACCTTTTTTCACATAAGCATCGCAGCCCCAAACATTAAGAAATGACAGCTTAGGTTTCTGCCATACCAAAATTCATACGGTGTCATCTCAACGGACTTACATGGTGCCCCTTTTAAAGTGAATGTAGTTGTCTCTAAGCATAACCCCAAAATGATAGTGGAAAATCGATAAGAGACATCATAGTTTGCACCATATCCAATAGAGCACGACTACAACGTTCGGACACACCATCACACTATGGTGTTCCAGGCGGACTGAGTTGTGAAACAACTTCCACATTGTCTTAAGTTGCATACCAACTCGTAACTCAGATATTCACCTCCACAATCATATTGTATACTCTTTATCTTCTTGTCACGATGATATCCAACTTCACTCTGAATTTGTTTGAATCTTTCAAATGTTTTAGACTTGTGTTTCATTAAGTAAATATACACATATATACTCAAATAATACGTGAAGCTAAGAAAATAACGATACCCACCGCACGCTACAACACTCACTAGATCACATACATCAACATGTATAATCTCCAATAAGTTACTTACCCGCTCCATCATATTGAAAACGGGTCTTAGTCATCTTGCCTAAGAGGCATGGTTCGCATGTCTCAACCGATTCAAAATCGAATGAGTCCAAAGATCCATCAGCATGGAGTTTCTTCATGTGCTTTACACCAATATGACATTTAGCGGCAGTGCCACAAGTATGTCATACTATCATTATTGACATTGTATCTTTTGGCATCAATATTATGAACATGTGTATTACTACCATCAAGATTCAATAAACCATTTCTTTGGGTGCATGACCATTGAAGGTATTATTTATTAAGCAGAATAACCATTATTCTCTAACTAAAATGAATAATCATATTGCAATAAACACAATCTAATCACGTTCATGCTCAACGCAAACACCAAATAACATTTATTTAGGTTCATCACTAATCCCGAGGGTAGAGAGAGCGTGCGATGGTGATCACATCAACCTTGGAAACACTTCCAACACATATCGTCACCTCACCCTTAGCTAGCCTTCGTTTATTCCGTAGCTTTTATTTCGAATTACTAACATTTAGCAACTGAGCCAGTATCTAATACCCAGGTGCTACTAGGAATAATAGCAAGGTACACATCAATAACACGTATATCAAATATACTTCTGTTGACGTTGCCAGCCTTCTTATCCACCAAGTATCTAGGGTTATTCTGCTTCAAAGACCGTTCTCCTCATAATAGAAGTACTTAGTCTTGGGTTTGGGTTCAACCTTGGGTTTGTTCACTAGAGCGGCAACTGGCTTGCTATTCCTGAAGTTTTTCCCTTCTTGCCCTTGCCCTTCTTGAAACTAGTGGTTTTACTTAACAATCAACACTTGATGCTCCTTCTTGATTTCTACCTTCGCGATGTCAAACATCGTGAACAGCTCAGGGATCATTATTTCCATCCCTGGCATTTTATAGTTCATCACGAAGCTCTAGTAGCTTAGTGACAGTGACTTGGAGAACTATATCAATCACTATCTTATCTCGAAGATCAATTCCCACTCGATTCAAGTGATTGTAGTACCCAGACAATCTGAGCACATGCTCACTGATTGAGCTATTCTCCTTCATCAGGCAAAGAATCTTGTTGGAGTTCTCATACCTCTCAACACTAGCACGAGCGGAGATCCAATTTCAGCTCTTGAAACATCACATATGCTCCATGATGTTCAAAAACGTATTTGAAGCCTAAATTCTAAGCTGTAATGCTAGACGCACTGAATTATCAAGTAGTCATCAAAACGTGCATGTCAGATGTTCACAACATCTACAGACAACGCTTGAGGGGGTGGCGCACCGAGTGGTGCATTAAGGACATGATAATCGTTTATTATCCATGCTAGAATTGTATTAATGAGGAAACTCAGATACATGTGTGGATACATAAACAACACCATGTCCCTAGTATGCCTCTGATGGACTAGCTCGTTGATCAAAGATGGTTAATGTTTCCTAGACATGGACATGAGATGCCATTTGATAATAGGATCAAATCATTAGGATAATGATGTGATGGACTAGACCAAAACTATAAACATAGCATATGATCGTGTTAGTTTATTGCAACAGTTTTCTGCATGTCAAGTATTTGTTCCTATGACCATGGGATCATGCAACTCACTGACACCAGAGGAGTACCTTCTGTGTATCAAACGTCGCAATGTAACTGTGTGACTATAAAGGTGCTCTACAGGTATCTCCAAGGGTGTCTGTTGGGTTGGCATGGATCAAGACTGGGATTTGTTACTTCGTGCAACCGAGAGGTATCTTAGGGCCCACTCGGTAATACAACATCACAACAAGCCTTGCAAGCAATGTAACTAAAGTGTTAGCCACGGGATCTTGTATTATGTAACGAGTAAAGATACTTGCCGGTAATGAGATTGAACTAGGTATGGAGATGCCGACGATCGAATCTCGGGACATGAACATACCGAAGAACAAAGGGAACAACATACGGGATTAACTCAATCCTTGACATAGAGGTTCAACAATAAAGATCTTCGTAGAATATGTAGGAACCAATATGGGCATCTAGGTCCCGTTATTGGTTGTTGACCATAAAGGTGTCTCGATCATGTCTACATAGTTCTCAAACACGCAGGGTCTCCACACTTAAGGTTCAGTGACGTTTCGGTAGTATAGAGTTATGTATGGTGGTGACTTAAGGTTGTTCGGAGTCCCGGATGATATCCCGGACATCACGAGGAGCTCCGGAATGGTCCGGAGGTAAAGATTGATATATTGGGAGTCCTATTTTGGTCGCCGGAAAAGTTTCGGGCTCATCGGTAGTGTACCGGGAGTGTCGAGAGGGTACCGGGGGAGCATTGGGAGGGGTGTCTCGACCCAAGAGGCTACATGGACTGTGTGAGGAGGTAAACCAGCCCCTCATGGGCTGGACGAAGCCTCCCCTAAGGTCCCATGCGGCTGGAGTGGTTTGAGAAGGAAAAAACTCAAGGTGGAAAGAGTTTCCAAGTGGGAAGGAGGAGTCCTAATCCTACTAGGATTGGAGGAGGACTCCTCCTTCCCTCATTGCGGCAAGGCCAAGGGCTGGCCCCTTGGGCGCCAAGCCTCCTACCTCCCTCCTCCTATATATACTAGAGGTTTTGAGGGTTTTGAGACACAGAAAAACAGCCACGTGCTACCTCTCCTCTAGATCGTAGTTTCTCCTCTAGATCAGTTTAGACGGTGCTTAGGCGAAGCCCTGCTGGAATAGCTCCACCACCATCACTGCAACACCGTCGCGCTACCAGAGAACTCATCTACCTCTCCATCCCTCTTGCTGGATCAAGAAGGCGGAGATCATCATCGAGCTGTGCGTGTGCTGAACGCGGAGGTGTCGTCCGTTCGGCGCTAGATCGGAAGGACCGTGATCAAGATCGCGAGACGATTCGTGATTTGATCGCGGGATGGATCGTGATGAGATCACGGGACAGATCGTGATTGGATTGTGATGGGATCGCGGGATGCTCGGCAATTTGGATCGCGAAGATGTTCGACTACATCAACCACGTTTCTTAACGCTTCCTGCTTAGCGATCTACAAGGGTATGTAGATCCACTCTCCCCCTTGTAGATGCTCATCACCATGGATAGATCTTGCATGTGCGTAGGAAATTTTCTGTTTCCCATGAAATGTTCCCCAATAGTGGTATCAGAGCTAGGTCTATGTGTAGATGAGATCTCGAGTAGAACACAAAGGAGTTTGTGGGCGTTGATGCTTAGATTGCTTCCTCCCTTGGTCGTGTTTGGTTCAACGGTATTGTGGGCTGAAGAAGCCCATACCAACCTTACTCGTACGCTTACGAGAGACCGGTTACATCGACTGACGTGTAACTTTGTTGCACAAAGATGGCTGGCGGGTGTCTGTTTCTCCTACTTTAGTTGGATCGGATTTGATAAAGGCGGTCCTTGAGAAGGTTGAAAAGCAACTTATGTATCATCGTTGTGGTTTTTGCATAGGTGAGAATTGTTCTTGCTAGATACCCGTAGCAGCCACATAAAACTTGCAACAACCATTTGAGGACGTCTAACTTGTTTTTGCAAGGTATGTTGTGATGTCATATGGCCAATTACATGATGAGATATATGTGATGTATGAGATGATCATGTGTTTTATAGAATATCACGACTTGCATGTCGATGAGTACAGCAACAGGCAGGAGCCATAGGGTTGTCTTTAATAATTGTATGACCTGCGTGTCAATCATTAAGCGCTATGTAATGCTTTACTTTATCACTAAGTGGTAGAAATAGTAGTATAAGCATGGTGGGCGTGACAACCCCGATGGTGACACGTTGATGGAGATCAAGAAGATGGAGATCATGGTGTCATGCTGGTGACGATGGAGATCATGCCGGTGCTTTGGAGAGGGAGATCAAAAGCACAAGTTCATGGCCATATCATGTCACTTATGATTTGCATGTGATGTTAATCCTTTTGTGCACCTTGTTTTTCTTAGTACGACGGTAGCATTATAAGGTGATCCCTCACTTAAATTTCAAGATAAATTGGTTTCTCCCCAAGTGTGCACTGTTGCGAAAGTTCGTCGTGTCGAGATACCACGTGATGATCGGGTGTGATAGACTCTACGTTCACATATAACGGATGCAAGCCAGTGTTGCACATGCAGAACACTCGGCTTAAAATTTACGAGCCTAGCATGTACAGACATGGCCTCGGAACACAAGATACCGAAAGGTCGAACATGAGTCATATAGCAGATATGATCAACATGATGATGTTCACCATTGAAACCACCTCAACTCACCTGATGATCAGACTTGAGTTGGTGAATTTGGATCATGTATCACTCGAATGACTGGAGGGATGTCAATTTGAGTGGGATTTATTAAGTAATATGATTAATTGAACTCATTATCATGAACATACTCAGTAGTGTCTTTGCAAAGTATGTTGTAGATTACTAGCTCACGTTGTAGCTCCCTTGAATTTTTATATGTTCCTAGAGAAATAGAGTTGAAAGATGATGGTAGCAATATTGCGGACTGGGTCCGTGATCTGAGGATTGCCCTCATTGCTGCACAGAAGGATTTTGTCCTTAATGCACCGCTCGGTGCGCCACCCCCTCTAGCGTCGTCTGTAGATGTTGTGAACATCTGACAAGCACGTTCCGGTGACTACTTGATAGTTTAATGCATCATGCATTATGGCTTAGAACTGAGGCTCCAAAATATTTTGAACGTCACCGAACATACGAGATGTTCTAAGAGCTGAAATTGGGACCTCACGCTCGTGCCCGTGTTGTGAGATATGAGATTTCCAACAAAGATTCTTTGCCTGCAAGATGAAGGAGAATAGCTCAATCTTGAGCATGTGCTCAGATTGTCTGGGTGCTACAATCGCTTGAATCGAGTGGGAGTTGATCTTCGAGATAAGAAAGTGATTGATATAGTTTTCCAAGTCACTGTCACTAAGCTACTAGAGCTTAGTAATGAACTATAAAATGCCAGGGATGGAAATAATGATCCCTGAGCTGTTCGCGATGTTTGACATCGCGAAGGTAGAAATCAAGAAGGAGCATCAAGTGTTGATGGTTAGTAAAACCACTAGTTTCGAGAAGGGCAAGGGAAAGGAGGTAGTCCTTCATGGATGGCAAGTCAGTTGCGGCTCCAGTGAAGCAACCCAAAGTTGAACCCAAACCCGAGACTAAGTGCTTCTATTATGAGGAGAGCGGTCGCTGAAGCGGAACAACCCTAGATTGAAGGATCACTAGAAGAGTGTCTAGAGGGGGGTGAATAGACTACTAGAAGTAATTTAAAACCTAACCTTTCCCAAGTTAATTGGTTGGTAGATTTTAACAGTTTTAGCAAAGCTAGCAAGTCTAACAGCCCTACACATGCATGTCAACAAATATTGCAGCGGAAAGTAAAGACATTGCATATGAAGTAAAGAGTTGACATAGGTGGATCAAACGCAATTGGAGACGCATGGATTTTTTTCCCGTGGTTCCAATAGGTGGCGCTATCGTACATCCACGTTTATGGAGTCTTTAACCCACAGAGGGTAACGGTCGCGAGAGTCCACGGAGGGCTCGACCCAAAAGGGTCCACGAAGTAGCAACCTTGACTATTCCATAACGGCTTCCGTCCACGAAGGACTAGCCTCACTATGGGTAGATCTTCACGAAGTAGGCGATCTCCTTGCCCTTACAAACTTCTTGGTTCACTCCACAACACGAAATAGGAGGCTCCCAAGCGACAACTAACCAATCTAGGAGGCACCACCCTCCAAAAGGTAATAGGCTCGGTAATGACGATGAACTCCTTGCTCTTGTGCTTCAAGATGATAGAGTCCTCAGCACCCAATCACTCTCTCATAGATTTGGCATGGTGGAAGAGATGGGATTAGTGGAAAGCTACTTGGGGAGGCTAGAAATCAAGATCCATATGATTGGAGTGGAAGATCTTGACCTCAACACAAGGGTAGGTGGTTCTCTCTCTCAAAAAATCCGATAAGATAGGTATGGAATAGTTCTGAGTGCTTCTCTTTCGAGTAGTTGGTGGTGGAGGGGTATATATAGGCATCCCCAAAAATCCAACTGTTACACACAAAATGACCAACTTGGTGACACCGATGTGTTAATCTCGGTGGTATCGAAGTGACCAAAAGGTGGCAACTTTTGAATCTCACTGAGACTGATATAGGAAACTCGGTTGCACCGATAAGGTGACCAAAGTCAGATTTCCAATCTCGGTGACGCCGATCCAACATTCTCGGTGGGACCGAAAATGTGAATTTGCGTAACAGAAAGTTGGCAACCTAAACTCGGTGGCACCTCTATGGAATCGGTTGCACCGAAGTGGCGAGGGTTTGGCAGAGTCTGTCTAGGTTCTGGAATCGGTGGCACCGGTATGGGAAAGTTGGTTGCAACGATTTTGAGTGTTAGGTATAGAACAGACTTTGGTGGGAGAGTTTGTGGATGTTTTTGGCGACTATCACTTGTGCACGTTTGAGCATATTATTCACCAACAAAACCTTACCCCCTTTTAATAGTATTGGCTTTCCTATGGACTCAAAGTGATTTCTCACAAATATAAAATGTAGAGTCCTCTTGCTTGAAGCTTGGCCAACCAATTTCCTTTCATCTTGGGGTATGTCCACAATCTCCTTTTGCCAATCCTCTCTATAGACTGTATCTGAAATACACTAGGTAAATATATCAGTCCAAGAGACAATGTATGTTGTCATGAATTATCAAAACCACCAAGGGATCATGTTGTGCTTTCAATCTCTCCCTTTTTGGTAATTGATGACAACATACAATCAAAGCTTCAAATAAAGATATGCATGGTTATACTGAAGACTTTGAGATACACATGACATAGAGTTGCTCCCCCTAAATGTGTGCAGTCCTTTAAAGGATAGTTGCTTTTGAATGCATGAACACACATAAGGTAGAAGGGATATAACAGGTCATGTGTATCTTGGCTATATGCATCAAATATATATGAATGAGATGTATCATTGTTCAAGACATCACTCTTGCAAACAATATGTGCAAGAAGCAAGAGATCATCTTGACCAATGATATGATGCATATACTTACCTTGAGTTCTTGAGCATCCTGGTAATAGAAACACACTTGAGAAAACAATGTTAGGAAACACAAGAGTATTCTACCAAATAGCAAGGCAATAGAACTCAAGATTGCCAAGATATGGAGGACATATAGAAGATAGTATTCCTTAGAATTGATATGTCTCCAAGATCATTTAGAATTTTCTCATCGTAGATATGAAAATAGATTATCCTCTCCCCCTGAATCTTAGCATGTAGATATTAGGATTGGATAAGGTGAGAAAGGTCAAAGATTTTCTTCTCCCTCTACTTTGATATTCTCCCCCTGTTTATAAAGGTATGAGAATTGATATTGGCTCTCCCCCTTGATCATATCTCCCCCTTTGCATAAGCATGTATCTCCTCTTTAGCATGAAGCTTTGGTCTTCTCCCCCTTTGGCATTAATTTCCAAAAAGGTCAAAAACAGGGATAGATACAGGGATCATTGACTGAGAAGGGATCCTTGAGGACAAGGGTCATCGAAATGTAGGATTCATAGAAGTGAAAACTGAGAGAGTCATTGAAAATGACTTGTTATTATCCTCCTTTCTTCTTGGAAGAAAAGGATCCTTGAGGACCAAAATTTCTCTCCTCAAGATTACCTTTAGTTCTTCTCCCCCGAAGTAATCCAAATTTTTTTTTAAAAATCATGGAAGAAACGGAAGAATTACAAGAAAGATCACTAAGAAAACACAGAACTGCAAAGATGAATTCAAATGAAACGGAATGAAAATCGGTGACTCCGAGATAGATAGATCGATGGTACCAAGATTTTCTAGTGCAGCTTGTCTGCAATTTCGGTAGAACTGAGATATCTGAATCGGCGGATCCGAAAGAGAAACCAAGTTTCTGTTTTCACAGAGTCAAGAGAAAGATTTTTAGTGAAATATGAAGTTTTTACAAGGGACATCAACTAGAGATGATTGGAGTGGTTATGAGAAATTATGCAATAGAGAGCAAACCACACCAGATTCTTAACTAGATGATAGGCGGTGACTAGGTCACCTATATTAGAGTATATCGACTTAGGAGCCAAGAAAGAATACTTGATCATGGGTCATACTCTATGTTAAGCTCAAAATGGGGTTACCATTTTTTGATTAAGCATTTTAATGTCTTCATATCACTTGAGTTGCTTTAGCTCATTTCTTGGAGTAAAGCCTTTTGAAGGACATGAGTACATACCTTTGAGTGATGTTGACGACGTAGCTTGTAGATGAACTTTTTGAGGATGCTCGAGGTTGATGAAGATAATCTTGAGTTTTTAGCACTCCTTCTTGTTCTAGTACACGGGTTACCTACAAAGATTAGTCATGCAAGGAAGAACAATAGATATATCCAATTGACATGATACCAATTGAGAGTGTGCAATTTTTATCAAGTATATGTCAAGGATATGGTTGAGTGGCCTTCTTCCTTCCATCATCAAGAGGGGTTGTGGATACTTGGTAATGACAAGATTGCTTATGATTGGAGTTGATGGCAATCTTGTGGAATGAAGTTTTTCCAAGTACCTACAAGATATTAGATGCAATACAAGGGAGCATAGAATTCCATGGCATAAGATGAAATGTTAAGATACATGGAAATATCAAGAAAGCTCATGCCCTTGCATGCAACCGAGTGAGTCTAGCTCAAGTTTGAAGCATCGATAATGTTCAACTCACTCCTCAAGTGACAAAATGTCTTCTCATCAAGTGGCTTAGTAAAGATATCTACCAATTGCTTGTTAGTGCGAACATGCTTAAGGTTAATATCTGCTTTGGCAACATGATCACGAATGAAATGATGTCGAACTTGAATATGCTTAGTTAGAGAATGTTGCATAGGATTATGACCAATTTTAATAGCACTTTCATTGTCACAAAGTAATGGAACATTTTTAACATGAGTTCCATAATCCTTAAGTGTTTGTGTCATCCAAAGTAGTTGCGCACAACAAGATCCAGCAGCAATATACTCAGCTTCGACTGTCGATAGAGATACGGAGTTTTGTTTCTTAGAGGACCAACATATAAGAGATCTGCCCAAAAATTGACAAGTACCCGAGGTGGATTTTCTATCAACCTTGTCACCGGCATAGTCCGAATCAGAATAGCCAACAAGGTCAAAAGAAGATCCCTTGGGATACCAAATGCCAAATTTGACGTTTGTATCAAGTATCTCACAATGCATTTTACAGCTAAAAGATGACATTCTTTCGGTGCAGCTTGATATCCAGCACACATGCAAACACTAAGCATAATATTGGGATGAGATGCACATAGATATAATAGTGAACCAATCATAGATCGATAAACTTTTTGATCAACCGGCTCATCCTCTCTGGTAAGATCAACATGTCCGCTAGTAGGCATACGGGTTTTCATACCTTTGCACTCCTGCATGTTGAACTTTTTGATCAAGTCCTTGGTATACTTAGTTTGAGAGATGAAAGTTCCTTCTTTTGATTGTTTGATTTGCAACCCAAGAAAGAATTTCAGCTCACACATCATGGACATCTCATACTTCTCGGACATCAACCTTCCAAATCTTTCACTAAATTGAGGGTTAGTGGAACCAAAGATAATATCATCCACATAGATTTGGCAATCAAATAATTCACCATTAACTCTCTTAGTGAATAAGGTTGCATAGATTTTACCAATTTCAAAACCTTTTTCGATAAGAAACTTTGTTAAACATTTATACCAAGCATGAGGGGCTTGCTTAAGACCATAAAGAGCTTTACGAAGCTTGTAAACATGATTAGGTTTCTTAGGATTCACAAAGTCAGGTGGTTGCTTAACATAAACCTCTTCTTCACTCTCACCATTTAAGAATGCACTTTTAATATCCATTTGATAAAGCGTGATATCATGGTGATTGGCATAAGCAAGAAGAATTTGAATAGCTTCAAGTCTAGCGACGGGGGCGTAGGTCTCACTTTAGTCCATACCTTCGACTTGCGTATATCCTTGAGCTACGAGGCGAGCCTTTTTGCGCACGACTTGACCGTCTTCGTCTTGCTTGTTCCGAAATACCCATTTGGTTCCGATGATGTTGTGTACATCCTCGGGCTTCTCCACGAGTGTCCAAACTTCGTTCCTTTCGAAGTTGTGGAGCTCTTCATGCATAGCGTTCACCCAATCCGCATCTTCAAGAGCTTGTTCTACCTTCAAGGCCTCAATGCTAGAAATGAAAGAATAATGCTCACAGAAGTTTGCTAGACGAGTTTTAGAGCGAGTGATCCTCCCTGTTTGTATATCACCAAAGATTTGGTTAGGGGATGGTTCTTGGTCACTTGTGCTCGAACTCGGGCCAGCTTCTGATTGTTGGTTGGTGGAGCTTCTTCTTCATCATCATCTCCTTCATCTTCGTTGTTGTTGAAGGTGTCATTCCCTTGAGGTGGTGGTGAAGGAGGTTGTGGTGGATCTTCATGATGCACTTCCTCCTCTTCATCATCTTGTGGTGTACTGCTTGTGGATGCCTCCATGTCATGTTGTGGTTCACCTTGTCATGAAGTAGGGGCTTCCAGTTGAGTTGATGAAGTACTTTCCTTCACCTCCATGGGACGAATCTTGCCGATTGGTAAATCTAGGATAGCTTCCTAAGGGTTCTTATCACCTACATCATTTGGCAATTGTTCGACTTGCGAACCATTAGATTCATCAAACTTCACATCTACCGTCTCTTCAACTTTTCGAGTGAAGTTGTTGTAGACATGGTAAGTGTGAGAGTTCGATCCATAACCAAGTAGGAATCCTTCATGAGATTTAGGAGCAAATTTAGTACGACGATGCTTATCAAGAATGTAGCACTTGGAGACAAATACCCAAAAGTATCCAACTTGGGGTTTGTTACCGGTGAGTAGCTCGTATGCCGTTTTACCGAGAAGCTTGTGCAAGTAAAGTCGGTTTGTGGCATGACATGTTGTTTCCACAGCTTCTGCCCAAAAGTGTTTTGGAGGCTTGTATTCGTCAAGCATCGTTCTTGTCGTCTCAATGAGTGTCCAGTTCTTCCTCTCAACAACTCCATTTTGTTGAGGTGTGTATGTAGCCGAGAACTCATGTGAGACACCTTCTTTGTCAAGAAAGGTATCCACATGGGTGTTCTTGAACTCCGATCCGTTATTGCTCCGAACCTTCTTGATCTTCACTTCAAACTGATTTTGCACTTTGCAAGCGAAGTTCTTGAAGATCTTTTGAGCCTGCGACTTATCATCAAGAAAGAATACCCATGTAAATCTGGAAAAAACATCAACTATAACTAGACCATAGGAATTTCCACTGAGACTCTTGTAAGCATTGGGGCCGAAAAGATCCATGTGAAGTAACTCGAGTGGTCTCCTAGTAGTCATGATATTCTTAACAGGATGACTTCCACCTACTTGCTTTCCAGCTTGAAAAGCACTACAAATTCTATCTTTGTCAAAGACAACATCTTTAACACCAAGTATATGATCACCTTTGATAAGTTTGTCTAAACTATGCATGCCAGCATGTCCTAATATTCTATGCCAAAGCCAACCTTTAGAAGATTTAGCAATTAAACAAATGCGAGGTTTGGATCTCTTAGTGAAATCGACAATGTATAGATCACCTCTACGGATACCGGTAAAGACTATTTTATGATTATCTTGACGAAACACTTGGCAATCTACTTTCGTGAATAGAACATAGAAACCGAAATCAGCAAGTCTAGATACTGAAAGAAGATTGTAACCAAGGGATTCAACAAGCATAACGTTTTGAATAGAGCTATCATGGGATATGGCCACCTTACCAAGGCCAAGTACCTTACCCTTAGAGTTGTCTCCAAAGGTCACGTACCGTCGAGGACCTTGATTAGGCGCGATCTCTTGGAACATGTCTTTATCACCAGTCATATGATCCGTACATCCGCTGTCGAGAATCCACTCTTTTCCTCTAGACATGTAATCCTTAAAGTTTGCCATAAGACTCAGATTCTTCATGATCTTCTCATACTCGATGTTAAACAACTCATCTTCTTCATAATAGCCATGTTCCACATTGGCATCATCAAGTGGGAAATCCTCGACATAAAGAGCAAGATATTCGTTAGAATAGTGATCATGACAATGTTCAAGTTTATGAGTGCGAATGGATTCAAAGATAATGTTGTTGATAGTGGTGACATCTCCTTTAGCACGCATAAGATCACAGAGTTCAAATAGGCATTTATCAAAGTTTGGATCACTAGGCTTCATTTTGTGAAAAGCAATGGCTTTCTGAAGGATTTCATCTAGATTCCCTAAGGAAAGATTTGGATATCATTTATCAGAATCAGTCCATAAGGTATAAGCACATGCAAAGTTCTTCATTTGAGAAAGCACGAATCTTGGTAAACCTCTAACAATAAGATTGGCAGTTCTTAGGTTACCAAGCATGTTAATTTCCTCTTTGTGTGTGGGATGCAATTCATCAATAGGAGGCTCATAGGGGCGCATAACATATTTGCTCAATTGAAATTCATTAAACAGCTCAAGCATCAAAGACTTCCATTGACTATAGTACTCTCCATCAAGAATGGGCACTCTACAACTCAAACTCTCTATACTAGACACATCCATCTTCCTCCTCGGTGATTAAGCCGAAGCAAAGGAGACCAAAGCTCTGATACCAATTGAAGGATCACTAGAAGAGTGTCTAGAGGGGGTGAATAGACTACTAGAAGTAATTTAAAACCTAACCTTTCCCAAGTTAATTGGTTGGCAGATTTTAATAGTTTTAGCAAAGCTAGCAAGTCTAACAGCCCTACACATGCATGTCAACAAATATGGCAGTGGAAAGTAAAGACATTGCATATGAAGTAAAGAGTTAAGATAGGTAGATCAAACGCAGTTGGAGACGCATGGATTTTTCCCGTGGTTCCGATAGGTGGCGCTATCCTACATCCACGTTTATGGAGTCTTCAACCCACGGAGGGTAACGGTCGCGAGAGTCCACGAAGGGCTCCACCCAAAAGGGTCCACGAAGTAGCAACCTTGACTATTCCATAACGGCTTCCGTCCACGAAGGACTAGCCTCACTATGGGTAGATCTTCACGAAGTAGGCGATCTCCTTTCCCTTACAAACTTCTTGGTTCACTCCACAACACGAAGTAGGAGGCTCCCAAGCGACACCTAACCAATCTAGGAAGTACCACCCTCCAAAAGGTAATAGGCTCGGTAATGACGATGAACTCCTTGCTCTTGTGCTTCAAGATGATAGACTCCTCAGCACCCAATCACTCTCTCACAGATTTGGCATGGTGGAAGAGATGGGATTGGTGGAAAGCTACTTGGGAAGGCTAGAAATCAAGATCCATATGATTGGAGTGGAAGATCTTGACCTCAACACACGGGTAGGTGGTTCTCTCTCTCAGAAAATCTAATAGGATAGGTATGGCATAGTTCTGAGTGCTTCTCTTTCGAGTAGTTGTTGATGGATGGGTATATATAGGCATCCCCAAAAATCCAACCGTTACACACAAAATGACCAACTCGGTGACACCGATGTGTTAATCTCTGTGGTACCGAAGTGACCAAAAGGTGGCAACTTTTGAATCTCAGTGAGACCGATATAGGAAACTCGGTTGCCCTGATAAGGTGACCAACGGTCAGATTTTCAATCTCGGTGACGCCAATCCAACATTCTCGATGGGACCGAAAATGTGAATTTGCGTAACAAAAAGTTGGCAACCTAAACTCGATGGCACCGCTATGGAATCGGTTGCACCGAAGTGGCTAGGGTTTGGCAGAGTCTGTCTGGGTTGTGGAATCGGTGGCACCGGTATGGGAAAGTTGGTTGCACCGATTTTGAGTGTTAGGTATAGAATAGACTTTGGTGTAAGAGTTTGTGGATGTTTTTGGCAACTATCACTTGTGCACGTTTGAGCATATTGTTCACCAACAAAACCTTACCCCCTTTTAATAGTATTGGCTTTCCTATGGACTCAAAGTGATTTCTCACAAATATAAAATGTAGAGTCCTCTTGCTTGAATCTTGGCCAACCTATTTCCTTGAATCTTGGGGTATGTCCACAATCTCCTTTTGCCAATCCTCTTTATAGACTGTATCTGAAATACACTAGGTAAAAATATCAGTCCAAGAGACAATGTATGTTGTCATGAATTATCAAAACCACCAAGGGAGCATGTTGTGCTTTCATAGATACTTGGTAGATAAGAAGGCTAGCAACATCGACAGAAGTATATTTGATATACGTGTTATTGATGTGTACCTTCCTAGTACTCCTAGTAGCACATGGGTATTGGATACCAGTTCGGTTGCTAAATGTTAGTAACTCGAAATAAAAGCTACGGAATAAACAGAGACTAGCTAAGTGTGAGGTGACGATGTGTTTTGGAAATGTTTCCAAGGTTGATGTGATCAACATCGCATGCTCTCTCTACCTTCGGGATTAGTGACAAACCTAAATAAATGTTATTTGGTGTTTGCATTAAGCATGAACGTGATTAGATCATGTTTATTGCAATATGGTTATTCATTTATGTGAGAGAATAATGGTTATTCTGTTTACATGAATAATACCTTCAATGGTCATGCACCCAATGAGAATGGTTTGTTGAATCTTGATCGTAGTAATACACATGTTCATAACATTGATGCCAAAAGATGCAAAGTTAATAATGATAGTACCACATACCTATGTCACTGCCGCTAAATGTCATATTGGCATAGATCGCATGAAGAAACTCCATGTTGATGGATCTTTGGACTCATTCGGTTTCGAATCGGTTGAGACATGCGGACCATGCCTCTTGGGCAAGATGACAAAAGACCCCGTTTTCAGTATGATGGAGTGGGCTAGTAACTTATTGGTAATAATACATGTTGATGTATGCAATCCAATGAGTGTTGTAGCGTGCAGTGGATATCATTATATTTCTTACCTTCACTGATGATTTAAGTATATATGAGTATATTTGCTTAATGAAACGCAAGTCTGAAACGTTTTAAGAGTTCAAACAAATTTAGAGTGAAGTTTAAAGATCATCGTGACAAGAAGATAAAAATTTCTATGATATGATCATGCAGGTGAATATCTGAGCTACGAGTTTGGCATACAACTTTAGACAATGTGAAAGTTGTTTCACAACTCACGCCACCTGGAGCACCATACTGAGATGGTGTGTTTGAACGCCATAGTCGTGCTCTATTGGATATGATGCATACTATGATGTCTATTATCGTTTGCCACTATTGTTTTGGGGTTATGCATTAGAGACAACTACATTCACTTTAAATAGGGCACCATCTAAATCCATTGAGATGACACCGTATGAATTATGGTTTGATAGAAACCTAAGCTTTCATTTCTTAATGTTTGGGGCTGCGACTCTTATGTAAAAAAAGGGTTTTCATCTAATGAGCTCGAACACAAAGTGGACAAATGCATCTTCATGGAATACCCTAAGAACAGTTGGGTATACCTTCTATCCTAGATCCGAGCACAAAGTGTTTGTTGCTAAAATGGGTTCTTTCTCGAGAAAGAGTTTCTCTCGAGAGAATTGAGTGGGAGGAAGATAGAACTTGATGAGGTTATTGAACCTTTGTTTCACCAATAGAGTAGCGCACAACAGAAAGATGTTTCTGTGGAGCCTACATCAGTTGAAGAGGAAGTTAATGATGATGATCATGAAGCTTCGGATCAAGTTACTATCAAACCTCATAGGTCGACAAGGACGCAGACTACTCATGAGTGGTACGACAACCATGTCTTAGAGGTCATGTTGTTGGACAATGATGAACCTACGAACTATGGAGAAGCGATGATGGTCCCGGATTCCGACAAATGGTTAGAGGCCATGAAATCCGACAAAGTATCAATGTATGAAAACCAAGTATAGACTTTGGTATACATGCTCGTTGGACGGCAGGTCGTTGAGTACAAATGGACCTTTAAGATGAAGACATACGCTGATGGTAAATGTCACCATTTATAAAGCTCGACTTGTCGCAAAGAAGTTTCCGACAAGTTCAAGGAGTTGACTGCGATGAGACTTTGTTACTCGTAGCGATGCTAAAGTCTATTGGAATTATGTTAGCAGTTGCTGCATTTTTGAATTATGAAATCTGGCAGATGGATGTCAAAACATCGTTCCCTTAACAGTTTACTTGAGAAAAGGTTGTATGTGATACAACTAGAAGGTTTTGTCAGTCCTAAGGATGCTAAAAGGTGTGCAAGCTCCAGCAATCCTTCTATGGGTTGGAGCAAGCATCTCGGAGTTGGAATATACGCTTTGATGAGGTGATCAAAGTTTTTGAGTCTATACAAACTTTATGAGAAACTTGTATTTACAATAAAGTGAGTGGGAGCACTATAGAATTTCTGATAAGCATATGTGGATGACATATTGTTGATCGGAAATGATGTACAATTTCTAGAAAGCATAAAGGGTTGTTTGAAAAGAGTTTTTCAAAGGAAGAACTGGATAAAGCTACTTAATTGTTCGGGAAAGAGATCTATAGAGATAGATCAAGACGCCTGATGAGACTTTCAATGAGTACATACCTTGACAAGATTTTCAAAGAGTTCAAAATGGATCAGTCAAAGAAAGAGTTCTTGCCTGATTTGTAAGGTGTGAAGTTGAGTGAGACTGAAAGCTCGACCACGGAAGAAGAAAGAGAAAGGACGAAGGTCATCCCCTGTGCCTTATCCATAGGCTCTTTATAGTATGACATGTTGTGTACCGCACCTGTGTGTGCCTTGCCATGAGTCCGTCAGGGGGTACAAAAGTGATCCAGGAGTGGATCACTCGACAACGGTCAAAATTATCCTTAGTAACTAGAGGACTAAGGAGATGATTCTCGGTTATGGAGGTGATAAAGAGTTCGTCATAAAGAGTTACGTCGATGCAAGCTTTAACACCAATCTGAGTGACTCTTAGTAGCAATCCGGATACGTATATTGGAGCAGCCATTTGGAATAGTTCCAAGTGCAGTGTAGTAGCAGTAACTACAGTATGACATAGAGATTTGCAAAGTACACACGAATTTGAATATCGCAAACTCGTTGACGAAAAGACCTCTCTCACATGCAAATCATGATCGAGCCCCAGAACTCATTGGGTGTTAGATTCATAACAATGCGAATCACATGGTGATGTGAACTGGATTATTGACTCTAGTGCAAGTGGGAGACTTTTGGAAATATGCCCTAGAGGCAATAATAAATTAGTTATTATCATATTTCCTTGTTCATGATAATCGTTTATTATCCATGCTAGAATTGTATTGATCAGGAAACTCAGATACATGTATTGCAATAAACACGATCTAATCCCATTCATGCTCAACACAAACACCAAATAACATTTATTTAGGTTCATCACTAATCCCGAGGGTGGAGAGAGTGTGTGATGGTTATCACATAAACCTTGGAAACACTTCCAACACATATCGTCACCTCACCCTTAGCTAGCCTTCGTTTATTTCGTAGCTTTTATTTCGAATTACTAACATTTATCAACCGAACCATTATGTAATACCCAGGTGCTACTAGGAGTAACAGCAAGGTACATATCAATAACACGTATATCAAATATACTCCTGTTGACATTGCCAGCCTTCTTATCCACCAAGTATCTAGGGTTGTTCTGCTTCAAAGACTGTTCTCCTCATAATAGAAGTACTTAGTCTTGGGTTTGGGTTCAACCTTGGGTTTCTTCACTATAGCGGCAACTGGCTTGCTATTCCTGAAGTTTTTTCCTTCTTTCCCTTGCCCTTCTTGAAACTAGTGGTTTTACTTAACCATCAACACTTGATGCTCCTTCTTGATTTCTACCTTCGCGATGTCAAATATCGTGAACAGCTCAAGGATCATTATTTCCATCCCTGGCATTTTATAGTTCATCGCGAAGCTCTAGTAGCTTAGTGATAGTGACTTGGAGAACTATATCGAAGAACAAAGGGAACAGCATACGGGATTAACTCAATCCTTGACATAGAGGTTCAACCGATAAAGATCTTCGTAGAATATGTAGGAACCAATATGGGCATCTTGGTCCCGCTATTTGTTATTGACCATAGAGGTGTCTCGGTCATGTCTACATAGTTCTCGAACCCACAGGATCTACACACTTAAGGTTTGGTGACGTTTCGGTAGTATAGAGTTATGTATGGTGGTGACCAAAGGTTGTTCGGAGTCCCGGAGGAGATCTCAGACATCACGAGGAGCTCCGGAATGTTCCGGAGGTAAAGATTGATATATAGGAAGTCATGTTTTGGTCGCCAGAAAAGTTTCGGGCTCATCGGTGGTGTACCGCGGCTGGAGTGGTTTGAGAAGGAAAAAACTCAAGGTGGAAAGAGTTTCGAAGTGGGAAGGAGGAGTCCTAATCCTACTAGGATTGGAGGAGGACTCCTCCTATTCTCCTTGTGCCAAGGCCAAGGGCTGGCCCCTTGGGCGCCAAGCCTCCTCCCTCCCTCGTCCTATATATACTAGAGGTTTTGAGGGTTTTGAGACACAGAAAAACAGCCACGTGCTACCTCTCCTCTAGATCGTAGTTTCTCCTCTAGATCGGTTTAGACGGTGCTTAGGCAAAGCCCTACTGGAATAGCTCCACCACCATCGCCGCAATTCCGTCATGATGCCAGAGAACTCATCTACCTCTTCGCTCCCTCTTGCTGGATCAAGAAGGCGGAGATCGTCATCGAGCTGTACGTGTGCTGAATGCGGAGGTGTCGTCCGTTCGGCGCTAGATCGGAAGCACCGTGATCAAGATCGCGAGACGATTCATGATTTGATCGTGGGACGGATCGTGATGAGATCGCGGGACAGATCATTATTGGATCGCGAGATGGATCGTGATGGGATCGCGGGATGCTCGGCGATTTGGATCGCAAAGACGTTCGACTACATCAACCGTGTTTCTTAATGCTTCCCGCTTAGCGATCTACAAGGGTATGTAGATCCACTCTCCCCCTCGTAGATGCTCATCACCATGTATAGATCTTGCGTGTGCGTAGGAAATTTTTGTTTCCCATGCAACATTCCCCAACACGGGTATCTAGCAAGAGCAATTCTCACCTACGCAAAAACCACAACGGTGATGCATAAATTGCTATTCAACCTTCTCAATGACCGCCTTTGTCGAATCCGATCCAACTAGAGTAGGAGAGACAGACACCTGCCAGCCATCTTTGTGCAACAAAAAGTTACACGTCAGTCGATGGAACCTGTCTCTCGTAAGCGTACGAGTAAGGTTGGTCCGGGCCGCTTCATCCCACAATACCGTTGAATCAAAATATGACCAAGGGAGGAAGCAATCTAAGCATCAACACCCACAAACTCCTTTGTGTTCTACTCGTGATCTCATCTACACATAGACCTAGCTCTGATACCATTGTTGGGGAACGTTGCATGGGAAACAAAAAAATTCCTACGCACACGCAAGATCTATCCATGGTGATGAGCATCTACGAGAGGGAGGGTGGACCTACATACCCTTGTAGATCGCTAAGCAGAAGCGCTAAGAAACGCGGTTGATGTAATCGAACATCTTCACGATCCAATCACGTGCCCTCCCATGATCTCATCACGAGCCGTCCCGCGATCCCATCATGTTCCTTCCGAACAAACAGCACCTCCGCGTTCAACACACATGCAGCTTGATAATGTCTTCACCTCCTCGATCCAGCGAGCGATGGTGAAGTAGTAGATGAGTTCCGGCAGCACAACGGCGTGGTGACTATGGTGGTGAAGAACAATCTCCGTAGGGCTTTGCCAAGCACAACGGAAACTATGACGGAGGATAAACTAGAGGGACGGGGTTGCCGGCACACGGCTTGGGAAAACTTGATGTATTCCGGGTGCTAGCCCCACCCCATTATTTATATGTTGAGCCCTAGGGTCGAAACTTGGAGAAAAATCCTCCTCAAGGTCGGTTTGGCACGCAGGCAAGAGTCCTTCTCAGACTCCAGGATCAGACGCCAAGGTCCTCGATGTCTGGCCCCAGACACCATGGTCCTTGGCGTTTGGCCCCTGGCCTTCGCAAAACTCCTTTTGCACCTTCCTAAAGCCTCGTGGGCTTTACCCCTTGGCCCAAATAAAGTGTTCTTATACCCCGAACATTTCGGGAAACATCCGATACTCTTTTCGGTGAATTCCGGAACCCTTCCGGAGACCAAGCACTATTATCCCATATATCAATCTTTACCTCTGGACTATTCAAGAGCTCCTCTCATGTCCGGGATCTCATTCGGGACTTCAAACAACTTTCGGTCACCAACATAATAACTCAACTATACTTATATCGTCACCAAACGTTAAGTGTGTAGACCCTATGGGTTCGAGAACTATGCAGACATGACCGAGACACCCCTACGGTCAATAACCAATAGCGGAACCTGGATGCCCATATTGGCTCCTAAATATTCTACGAAGATCTTTATCGGTTGAACCTCTATGTCAAGGATTCAATTAATCCTGTATGTTGTTCCCTTTGTTCTTCGGTATGTTACTTGCCCGAGATTCGATCGTCGGTATCTCTATACCTAGTTCAATCTCGTTACCGGCAAGTCTCTTTACTTGTTTCTTAATACAAGATCCCGTGGCTAACACTTAGTTGTTAAGAGACATAGTAGTAAATCAAAAAAATTCCTACGTTTCACCAAGATCTATCTATGGAGAAACCAGCAATGAGTGAGGAGAGATTGCATCTTCATACCTTTGAAGATCGCTAAGCGGAAGCGTTACAAGAACGCGGTTGGTGGAGTCGTACTCGTAGCGATTCAGATCGTGGTGGACTCCGATCTTAGCGCCGAACAACGGCGCCTCCGCGTTCAACACACATGCAGCCCGGTGACATCTCCTATGCCTTGATCCAGCAAGGACGAAGGAGAGGTTGGGGAAGAGCTCCAACAGCAGCACGACGGCGTGGTGGTGGTGGAGCAGCAAGGTATTCCGGCAGGGCTTCGCCTAAGCACTTCGGAGGAGAAAGAAGAGAGGTAGGGCTGCGTCGTGGGAGAGAGAGATCAAATCTTGTCTCAAAACAGCCAAAACCTCAAGTATATATAGGAGGAGGGAGAGGGAGGGCTGCCTTGGCCCCTCCTCCAAGGAGGAGAGGTTCAGCCGAAGCTAGGGAGGAGTCCACCTCCCATAATGGAGGTGGATCTCTTCCTTTTGAATCTCCTTTAGCCTTATCTCTTTATCCCTAGCCACATGGGCCTTTCCGGAAGGACTTTGCCAGCCCAATAAGAGCTGGTACACCTCCTCTAACAGCCCACGAAGTCCTTTGGTCGTCACACCCCTCCCGGGGGTCCTCCGGCACTTGACATTGAAAAGCTTTAGCAGACGAACTGCACGATCTTGTGCTATGCTTAGGATTGGTTCTTGTCCATCACATCATTCTCCTAATGATGTGATCCCGTTATCAATGACATCCAATGTCCATGGTCATGAAACCGTGACCATCTATTGATCAACGAGCTAGCCAACTAGAGGCTCACTAGGGACATGTTGTGGTCTATGTATTCACACATGTATTATGGTTTCCGGTTAACACAATTATAGCATGAACAATAGATAATTATCATGAACAAGGAAATACAATAACCATTTTATTATTGCCTCTAGGGCATATTTCCAACAGTCTCCCACTTGCACTAGAGTCAATAATCTAGTTAGATTGTGATGAATCGAACACCCATAGCATTCTGGTGTTGATCATGTTTTGCTCGTGAGAGAGGTTTAGTCAATGGATCTGCGACATTCAGATCCGTATGCACTTTACAAATATCTATATCTCCCTCCTGAATGTAGTCACGGATGGAGTTGAAGCGACGCTTGATGTGTCTTGTCTTTTTGTGAAACCTGGGCTCCTTCGCAAGGGAAATAGCTCTAGTGTTGTCATAGAATAGAGTCATCGGGCACGACGCACTTGGAATTACTCCTAGGTTGGTGATGAACTCCTTCATCCAGACTCCTTCCTTTGCTGCTTTTGAAGCAGCTATGTACTCCGCTTCACATGTAGATGCCGCCACGATGCTTTGCTTGCTGCTGCACCAGCTGACTGCCCCTCCGTTCAAAATATATATGTATCCGGTTTGCGACTTGGAGTCATCCGGATCTGTGTCGAAGCTAGCATCGACGTAACCCTTTACGACGAGCTCTTCGGCACCTCCATATACGAGAAACATGTCCTTTCTCCTTTTCAGGTACTTCAGGATATTCTTGACCGCTGTCCAGTGTTCCGCTCCAGGATCACTTTGGTACCTCCCTACCAAACTTATGGCAAGGTTCACATCGGGTCTGGTACATAGCATGGGATACATAATAGAGCCTATGGCTGAAGCATAGGGGATGACACTCATCTCTTCTCTATCCTTTGCCGTAGTCGGGCATTGAGTCGTACTTAATCTCTCACCTTGTAACACAGGCAAGAACCCCTTCTTGGACTGATCCATATTGAACTTCTTCAATATCTTTTCAAGGTATGTGCTTTGTGAAAGACCTATGAGGCGTCTCAATCTATCTCTATAGATCCTAATACCTAATATGTAAGTAGCTTCATCAAGGTCCTTCATTGAAAAACATTTATTCAAGTAGGCCTTTACACTTTCCAAAAGTTCTATATCATTTCCCATTATCAGTATGTCATCCACATATAATATGAGAAATGCTACAGAGCTCCCACTCACTTTCTTGTAAATATAGGGTTCTCCATAAACCTGTACAAACCCAAATGCTTTGATCACCTCATTAAAGCGAATGTTCCAACTCTGAGATGCTTGCACCAGACCATAGATGTGGAGCTTGCATACTTTGTTAGCATCTTTAGGATCGACAAAACCTTCCGGCTGCATCATATATAGTTCTTCCTTAAGGAAGCCATTAAGGAATGTCGTTTTGACGTCCATTTGCTAGATCTCATAATCATAAAATGCGGCAATTGCTAACATGATTCGGACAGACTTTAGCATCTCTACGGGTGAGAAAGTCTCATCGTAGTCAACTCCTTGAACTTGTCGATAACCCTTAGCGACAAGCCGAGCCTTATAGACGGTCACATTACCATCCGCGTCAGTCTTCTTCTTAAAGATCCATTTATTTTCAATGGCTCACTTATCATCAGGCAAGTCCACCAAAGTCCACACTTTGTTCTCATACATGGATCCTATCTCGGATTTCATGGCTTCAAGCCATTTGTTGGATTCCGGGCCTGCCATCGCTTCTTCATAGTTCGAAGGTTCACCGTTGTCTAACAACATGATCTCCAGGACAGGGTTGTCGTACCACTCTATGAGGAACGTGTCCTAGTGGACCTTCGGCGTTCAACAGTAACTTGATCTAAAGTTTCATGATCATCATCACTAACTTCCTCTCTAGCCGGTGTAGGATCCACAGAAACAACTTCCTGTGCTGCGCTACTCTCCGGTTCGAGCGGAGGTACCATTACCTCTCGAGAAAGGATCCATTCTTAGCAACAAAGACTTTGCCTTCGGATCTGAGGTAGAAGGTATACCCAATAGTCTCTTTGGGATATCCTATGAAGACGCACTTTTTCGCTTTGGGTTCGAGCTTCTCAGGTTGAAGTTTCTTCACATAAGCATCGCATCCCCAAACTTTTAGAAACGACAGCTTAGGTTTCTTTCCAAACCATAATTCATACGTGTCATCTCAACAGATTTTGACGGTGCCCTATTTAAAGTGAATGCGGCAGTCTCTAATGCATATCCCCAAAATGATAGAGGTAAGTCGGTAAGAGACATCATAGATCGCACCATATCCAATAGAGTGCGATTACGACGTTCAGACACACGATTTCGCTGAGGTGTGCCAGGCGGCATGAGTTGTGAAACAATCCCACATTTCCTTAGGTGCGTGCCAAACTCGTGACTTAAATATTCTCCGCCACGATCAGATCGTAGGCACTTTATTTTCCTATCATGTTGATTCTCTACCTCACTCTGAAATTCCTTGAACCTTTCAAAGGTTTCAAACTTGTGTTTCATTAAGTAGACATACCCATATCTGCTCAAGTCATCAGTGAGGGTGAGAACATAACGGTAGCCACCACGAGCCTCGACACTCATTGGACCGCATACATCGGTATGTATTATTTCCAACAAGTCAGTTGCTCGCTCCATTGTTCTGGAGAACGGAGTCTTGGTCATCTTGCCCATGAGGCATGGTTCGCACGTGTCAAATGATTCAAAATCAAGAGACTCCAAAAGTCCATCAGTATGGAGCTTCTTCATGCGTTTGACACCAATATGACCAAGGCGGTAGTGCCACATGTAAGTGGGACTATCGTTATCAACCTTACACTTTTTGGTACTCACACTATGGACATGTGTAACATCACGTTTGAGATTCATCAAGAATAAACCATTGACCAGCGGGGCATGACCATAAAACATTTCTCTCATCTAAATAGAACAACCATTATTCTCAGATTTAAATGAGTAGCCATCTCGTATCAAGCGAGATCCAGATACGATGTTCATGCTCAAAGCTAGTACTAAATAACAATTATTAAGGTTTAAAACTAATCCCGAAGGTAGATGCAGAGGTAGCATGCCGACGGCAATCACATCGAACTTGGAACCATTCCCGACGCGCATTGTCACCTCGTCCTTCGCCAGTCTCTGCTTATTCCGCAGCTCCTGCTTGGAGTTACAAATGTGAGCAACTGCACCGGTATCAAATACCCAGGAGCTACTACGAGTGTTGGTTAGGTACACATCAATAACAAGTATATCACATATACCTTTAACGTTGTCGGCCTTCTTATCCGCTAAGTACTCGGGGCAGTTCCGCTTCCAGTGACCAGTACCCTTGCAATAAAAGCACTCAGTCTCAGGCTTGGGTCCATTCTTGTTCTTCTTCCCGGCAACTTGCTTACCGGGCGCAGCAACAGCTTTGCCGTCCTTCTTGAAGTTCTTCTTACCCTTGCCTTTCTTGAAACTAGTGGTATTATTTACCATCAACACTTGATACTCCTTTTTGATCTCGACCTCCGCTGATTTTAGTATCGAGTACAACTCAGGAATGGACTTCTCCATACCTTGCATGTTGTAGTTCATCCCAAAGCTCTTGTGGCTAGGTGCAAGCGACTGGAGGATTCTGTCAATGACCGAGTCATCCGGGAGATTAACTCCCAGCTGAGTCAAGCGGTTGTGTAGCCTAGACATCTTGAGGATGTGCTCACTGACAGAACTATTCTCCTCCATATTACAGCTGAAGAACTTGTCGGAGAGGTCATATCTCTCGACCTGGGCATGAGCCTGGAAAACCAGTTTTAGCTCTTGGAACATCTCATATGCTCCGTGTTGCTCAAAACGCTTTTGGAGCCCCAGTTCTAAACTGTAAAGCATGCCGCACTGAACAAGGGAGTAATCATCGCAGCGTGAATGCCAAGTGTTCGCAATGTCTTGCTTTGCTGGGAGAACGGGTGCGTCACCTAGCGGTGCATCAAGGACATACAATCTTTTGGAAGCTATGAGGATGATCCTCAAGCTACGGACCCAGTCCGCATAGTTGCTTCCATCATCTTTCAGCTTGGTTTTCTCTAGGAACGCGTTGAAGTTGAGGTTGGCATTAGTGTTGGCCATTGGATCTACAATATAGATTGTAAAGACAATTTTAGACTAAGTTTATGATAATTAAGTTTACATAATCAAATTATTTAATGAACTCCCACTTAGATAGACATCTCTCTAGTCATCCAAGTGACACATGATCCATGTCAACTAGCCCGTGTCCGATCATCACGTGAGACGGACTAGTCATCCATGGTGAACATCTCCATGTTGATCGTATCTTCTATACGACTCATGTTTGACCTTTTGGTCTTACGTGTTCCGAGGCCATGTTTGTACATGCTAGGCTCGTCAAGTCAACCTAAGTGTTTCGCGTGTGTAAATCTGGCTTACACCCGTTGTATGAGAACGTTAGAACCTATCACACCCGATCATCACATGGTACTTCGGAACAACGATCCTTATCAACAGTGCACAGTTAGGGTGAACACCTTTCTTGAAATTTTATTGAGAGATCATCTTATTTACTACCGTCGTTCTAAGCAAATAAGATGTAAACATGATAAACATCACATGCAATCAATATAGTGACATGATATGGCCAATATCATCTTGCTCCTTTGATCTCCATCTTCGGGGCACCATGATCATCACTGGCACTGGCACGACACCATGATCTCCATCACTGTGTCTTCATGAAGTTGTCTCGCCAACTATTACTTCTACTACTATGGCTAACGTTTAGCAATAAAGTAAAGTAATTATATGGCGTTTATGATTGACACGCAGGTCATACAATAAAATAAGACAACTCCTATGGCTCATGCCAGTTATCATACTCATCGACATGCAAGTCGTGAATCCTATTACAAGAACATGATCAATCTCATACATCACAATGCATCACATCACATCCTTTTGGCCATATCACATCACAAGGCACATGCTGCAAAAACAAGTTAGACGTCCTCTAATTTGTAGTTGCAAGTTTTTACGTGGCTGCTATAGGTTTCTAGCAAGAACGTTTCTTACCTATGCCAAAACCACAACGTGATATGCCAATTGCTATTTACCCTTCATAAGGACCCTTTTCATCGAATCCAATCCGACTAAGGTGGAAGAGACAGACACCTGCTAGCCACCTTATGCAACAAGTGCATGTCAGACGGTGGAACCGGTCTCACGTAAGCATACGTGTAAAGTTGGTCCGGGCCGCTTCATCCCACAATACCGCCGAATCAAGATAATACTAGTAGTGGTAAGCAAATTAACAATATCAACGCCCACAACTGCTTTGTGTTCTACTAGTGCATAGATTCTACGCATAGACCTAGCTCATGATGCCACTATTGGGAGACGTAGTAGTCAATCAAAAACTTTCCTACGTGTCACCAAGATCTATCTATTGAGAAACTAGCAATGAGTGAGGAAAGATTGCATCTTCATACCTTTGAAGATCGCTAAGAGGAAGCGTTACAAGAACACGGTTGGTAGAGTCGTACTCGTAGCGATTCAGATCGCGGTGGACTCCGATCTTAGCGCCGAACAACGGCGCCTCTGCGTTCAACACACGTGCAGCCTGGTGACGTCTCCTATGCCTTGATCCAGCAAGGAGGAAGGAGAGGTTGAGGAAGAGCTCCAATAGCAGCACGACGGCGTGGTGGTGGTGGAGCAGCAAGGTATTCCGGCAGGGCTTCGCCTAAGCACTACGGAGGAGGAAGAAGAGAGGTAGGGCTGCGCCGTGGGAGAGAGATCAAATATTGTCTCAAAACAGCCAAAACCTCAAGTATATATAGGAGGAGGGAGAGGGAGGGCTGCCTTGGCCCCTCCTCCAAGGAGGAGAGGTTCGGCCGAAGCTAGGGAGGAGTCCACCTCCCACAAGGGAGGTGGATCTCTTCCTTTTGAATCTCCTTTAGCCTTATCTCTTTATCCCTAGCCGCATGGGCCTTTCCGAAAGGACTTAGCCAGCCCAATAAGGGCTGGTACACCTCCTCTAACAGCCCACGAAGTCCTTTGGTCGTCACACCCCTCTCGGGGGTCCTCCGGCACCCTTCCGGCACTCCCGGTACACTACCGATGAGCCCAAAAACTTTCCGGTGACCAAAACAAGACTTCCTATATATCAATATTTACCTCCGGACCATTCCGGAGCTCCTCGTGACGTTCGGGATCTCATCCGGGACTCCGAACAACCTTCAGTAATCACATATACCATTTCCCTATAACCCTAGCGTCATCGAACCTTAAGTGTGTAGACCCTACGGGTTTGGGAGACACGTAGACATGACCGAGACACCTCTCCGGTTAATAACCAATAGCGGGATCTGGATACCCATGTTAGCTCCCATATGCTCCATGATGATCTCATCGCATGAACCACGACGTCGGGGATTCAGTCAATCCCGTATACAATTCCCTTTGTCTATCGGTATGTACTTGCCCGAGATTCAATCGTCGGTATCTCTATACCTTGTTCAATCTCGTTACCGGCAAGTCTCTTTACTCGTTCCATAATACATCATCTCGTGGATAACTCCTTAGTCACGTTGATCTCATTATGATGATGTCTTACCAAGTGGGCCCAGAGATACCTCTCCGTCACACGGAGTGACAAATCCCAGTCTCGATTCGTGCCAACCCAACAGACACTTTCGGAGATACCCGTAGTGCACATTTATAGCCACCCAGTTACGTTGTGACGTTTGGCACACCCAAAGCATTCCTACGGTATCCGGGAGTTTCACAATCTCATGGTCTAAGGAAACGATACTTGACATTGAAAAGCTTTAGCACACGAACTGCACGATATTGTGCTATGCTTAGGATTGGGTCTTGTACATCACATCATTCTCCTAATGATGTGATCCCGTTATCAATGACATCCAATGTCCATGGTCATGAAACCGTGACCATCTATTGATCAACGAGCTAGCCAACTAGAGGCTCACTAGGGACATGTTGTGGTCTATGTATTCACACATGTATTATGGTTTCCGGTTAACACAATTATAGCATGAACAATAGATAATTATCATGAACAAGGAAATACAATAATGACCATTTTATTATTGCCTCTAGGGCATATTTCCAACATTAGTCACATTGCTTGCAAGGCTTATTGTGATGTTGTATTACCGAGTGGGCCCTGAGATACCTCTCCGTCACACGGAGTAACAAATCCCAGTCTTAATCCTTGCCAACCCAATAGACACCCTTGGAGATACCTGTAGAGCACCTTTATAGTCACCCAGTTACGTTGCGACATTTGATACACACAAGGTACTCCTCCGGTGTCAGTGAGTTGCATAATCTCATGGTCATAGGAACAGATACTTGACATGCAGAAAACTGTAGCAATAAACTGACACGATCATATGATATGTTTATAGTTTGGGTCTTGTCCATCACATCATTCTCCTAATGATGTGATCCCGTTATCAAATGACATCTCATGTCCATGGCTAGGAAACCTTAACCATCTTTGATCAACGAACTAGTTAACTAGAGGCATACTAGGGACACAGTGTTATCTATGTACCCACACATGTATTTGAGTTTCCAATCAATACAATTATAGCATGGATAATAAATGATTATCAAGAACAAGGAAATATAATAATAACCAATTTATTATTGCCTCTAGGGCATATTTCCAACCGGCAGTTGTTCTGAAGCTGAAGATCTTTTATGCCTAGACCACCCACTGTCTTATCCTTGTAGACATTCTTCCAAGCAATAAGACACCTGTCCGCCGAACAGTTCCTCGACCACCCAAAAGAAGGAGCGACGAATAGAATCTAACCGTTTGATACCCCATGAAGTGGGTGGTGAGGGCGTCAAGGGTGGAGGCGATTAGGGTTAGTCAGATACCCCTCGAGAGAAGTCTTGCAGCCCAGCCGACGAGATACTTAAGAAAGCGTTGGACTAGGGGTTCGAAGGCAGAGGGGGAGACAAATGGGGGAAAGCGGAAGTCCCATATAAATCTGAGGAATGTCGGAGATGTCATAACAGAAGGTGTGAGCGATGTTTTGGGCTAGCGTGGGTTCGGTGTGGATGGGAACGAATGTGGTCTTGTGGAAGTTGATGGAGAGGCCAGTGGCATGGCCGAAATCATCAAGGATTGATTTAAGTTTTAACGCGGCCGCGGACGAAGCTTGAGCAACAATGAGAGTGTCATTTGTGTATTGGAGAACGGTGGGAGTGCAGTCAGGATAGATCGGATGGCAGAGAACGTCGCGCGAGAAGACTTGCAGAATCAAGCATTGCAGAAGATCTTCCAGAATGATAAAGAGGAAGGGGGAGATGGGGTCCCCTTGGCGTAGGCCTATCTTGCAAGAGATCCAGTTCCCGGGGACACCATTGAGCATGATGTTCCTTTTGCTGGAGATGAGAAGATTCTTAATCCAAGAGACCTAGACCGTGGGGAGACCTCTAGCCGCAAGGATGAGCAACAACGATTCCCAACAAACGCAGTCGAAAGGTTAACGAAAGTCTAGTTTAAAGATCCTCGTAGGGGCCTTTCTTAGGTGGCAGGGGCTTAGAAGGTCGGCCGCAAAAATAAATTTCTCAACGATATTTCTGCATGAGATGAACCCTGATTGGTTGTCATGAACAAGCAAGGGGACGAAAGATTTGAGCCTGTTAGCGAGAACTTTGGCGATAGCTTTTGGGGGGCAATTTTGCAGTGAAATAGGTCGGAAGGCATCCGCAGATCTGACAGAGCCGTTCTTAGGCAGTAGAATCATGTGGGCTCTGTTGAAGTGATCGACCGAAGCGTGGAGGGAGGCGAAGTCATTCAAAAATGGGAGAATGATGTGCTTGACAGAGTGCCAGAAGCGACGGTAGAAACCAGGGCCAAGGTCGTCCGGGCTGGGGCTAGCATGAGGGTTCAACTTGAAGAAAGCATCCTGAATTTCCTGAGTAGAGAAATGGTCATCCAAGTGAGCTAGCTGTGGAACCTGGTCAGGGTAAAGATTGTTTAAATCGAAATGCCGGAGCAACATTTTTTTTGTCTCCGAGGAGGTTGGAGAAGAAGGATTTTAGGATAGAGGCTTTTTGGTCATGGGCGGAGAACTCAATGCCATTATCCTCGAGGACAACACTCTTGTTTTTATGGAAACGTTGCGTAGCCGAGACATGGAAAAACTTTGTATTTTCGTCACCGTGAATTATACCTCGGCATCTCTGGCCCGACCCGGCCGGCCCGCCCAGGCCTGACCACAAAATCTAGGGCCTAGGCCCGATGGGCTTGCCCGTGGGCTGGGCTTGGGCTTGAGTTTTGAGGCCACTGGTAGGGCCGGGCCGAGCTTGGGCTTGGCATATTGGGATTTTAAGGAAGAGGCCCGGACCATGGCCCTAGGCCCAATGGGCTTTTCAACAGATGGACCGGGCTTGGGATTCAAAGTAGGCCCGACGGCAGGGCCTGGGCCTCAGTTTTCTGCCGTGGGCTATTTTTGGCCCGGCCCAAGCCCGGCCCGGCCCGGCCCATGGCCAGGTATACCCTGAACTACCGCCCTAACCTTACTTCTTTGTTTCCAAAATAGCACCTTTTGTCTGGTAGCCCGCTGAAGGGAGTTGATGACTACAAGACGGAGGGCCTTTTCGGGTCTGGATATGTTGTGACACTCTTCAAGCTGGTCGATCCGGTCAATGACAAGTTTGCAGTCGGCTTCCCAGACATGGGCAGGTCGGAGCGACTTAGCCCAAATTTTTAAGTGGAATCTAGTTTTTTTAATGGCAGAGACGAGAGATTGATCTGAGCACGCGACCATGAGGTTTGGAGTCCAAACCTTCCTGACAGTACGACGACAAGCATGGTGAAGAGCCCAGAAGGACTCGAACCGAAAAATATGGGAACGGGGGATTTGAAAAGAAACAATCACGATAAGGGGGGCATGGTCTGAGGAGAACCTGGTTAGAGATGAAAGTGTAGAGTTTGGGAAAGCCTCTTCCCACGCAAGGTTGGCGAAAGGCTCAGTCAAGTCATTCGAGAGTAGTTCGAGAGTAGAGACTTGACGGTTATTAGACCAAGTGAACGATCTATCAAGCAAGGGGAGCTCAATGAGTTGGAGATCGGAGATGGTGGTGTTGAATAGGTCGGCCTCGGAGGCATGAAGGTTATCATTTTTCTTCTTATACGCGAAGCTGATGAGGTTGAGGTCACCAATGAGCATCCATGGAGTGTTGTGAACACTATATATGAATATGAACATATCTGTGAACCAGAGTTGTGAATTTGATGTGTGTTGAATTTGAAATGCAGAACGTGCATGTGAAATTTATAACGTGTATTGTGAGCTTGTGCCCGGCACACAAGCAGTGTGCCGACCTATCAGAAAAGAAATATTACCAAGTGATTGTTGTTTATCCCGTGTCAGTGGCCAGTGGGTGATGTTATATAGGAACGTGCTTTTTCGATGAAATTCATGTGAAGTACGTAAATCTTGTCTTCATTGACAGTTGCAGACTCAGCAGCTAACCCAAATCAGCTCCGGTTTCTAGAACGATCCATCCAAAGGAATAGGAAGATCTGCGAATCAAGCGTAGGAATAGGCCCTGCACTCCAGGGCCAAGTCCGGCCTCCACCACTGGTGGATCCCGTGCGCCGACTTGAAGTCCGGCGACGGGCCGCGGTTCACCGTCAGGACGGCCGAAGGAAACAGGTGCAGCGGCTCGCAGCTGCCCGGCTTGCCGATGCCCAGCAGCAGGTCCTTGACCGAGTGCCTCGTCGCCAGCCTTCCGACGGCGCCCGCGCCGATGTCCTCCATCTTCTTGCGGTGGTCGAAGTACCCCATGTACTCCGCGCTGACGGGGTCTGCCGGGTTCACCAGCACGTTCGGCACCCACCGCGCCAGCGCCGCGAAGGCGTCTTCGCCGCCGCCGCCGCCGCTCTTGTGCAGGACGGTGGCCACCCCGGCCGTGACGAAGCTCTTGGTGATGCGGATGCCCTGCTTCACCTTCTTGTGCGGGATCCTCTCCACCGGCGCCGACAGGAACGGCGCGTTGAAGAGGAATGTGGTGAGGGCGACGCCCGCCCGGGCCATGGTCTTGCCACCGAGGGTCGAGATGGCGGACCCCAGCGAGTGGCCGGCCAGCCAGACGCGGTCGTGCCCCGCCCCCGCGGCCGCCACGACGTCGTGGATGGTCTGCATCGCGATACGGAAGCGGGAGGTGTGCTCGAGGCCGCTGCGGACGAGCAGGAGGTCCAGCTCGAGGTCTCTAGACGCCGACGCCTTCTTGGTGACGGTCCCTCGGAAGGCGACGACGTAGTGCGGCGCGCTGGCGGCCGCCGCGGGGTCGAGGAGGTGGTACGGCGGCTGGAACGCGTACACCGCGCCGAAGATGGAGGAGTCGGCGGCGTCCACGAGCGCCTGCCGCAGCTCGAAGTGGAAGAACTTCCACCACGCCGGCGCGCGGGCGTCGGGGCCCTGGCGGCTCCACTGCCGGTCGCGCTCCAGGACGTACACGCCTTGCACGAGGCTCGCCATGACCGATCGCTGGTGGTGCTGGCAGTTCCTGACCGGAGCAAATCATCAAACGGCAAAAGGTGATCAGCGGCGTTTGCCAATGCAGGTTCCTGTTTTCTTTTGTTCCCGAAATATTTTGCTTGTAAACGATAGCAAATCATCATCCCGTTATTATTCCTAGTTGATTTTAACGATGAAATTTTCAACAACTTACCAATTCACGTATGTCAGATAGGTAGGTCCTGAAACCTCAAAGAGGTCCTTCTGTGACGGTACTTTGCCCATCCTTATACTCCAATAAATTAAATTAGCCAGAAGGTTTACTCTGAACACGAAAATGAAATGTGCATAAGAAACGTGAGACAAGATCAAACATCAAACTTAGGAAGATACAATTGCTACTTGGTCAAAGACTATTCAGGTTTCCAACCATGATGCTCTTGGAATATAGACAGTGGGCAAGTTCAGGGGGAAATAGAAGCAAAGCATCTCAAGGTACAATTTCAGATTTATTCTGCACACAAAATGGAGTCACTTGATCCCATAAGACCCACATTCCACAAGAACTCATGATCAACACTGGATCCATGATTTGAGAGTGCAAATCACGAATCCATGATGCGTCAAACACATTGTCGCTAAAACAAATGGAGGCAAAACAGTATCAGGATGAAAGGAGGTAGAAGATTACCAGATAAATTTCTTCTTCAACATCTTATCATGCTCGGCACGGCGGCATCCTCTTCCCCATTGCTCTTTCTGGACTTTGAAGTGGATTCATACTCGTGTTTGGGCAACAAACCAGAGCATATAACCCATTGGCAATTTTTTTATTCGGGCTGACCAAGGGCTGGAGAAGTTAAGAAATGTGGCTGGAAGAGGCGAAAGAGAAGACTTTAGGTTAGGAACACCAAGTCTTCCCTCTTGTACAGCTGGGCGTACCACAAGTGGCTTAAATAACAAGATGCACACTACTTCTCGAATGCAGATTTGCGCAATAATAATTGATATGCATCTTCTTTCCATGATACACCGACCGGGTAATAATGCTTGGATTCCAATTTTGGGGTGCCTTTTTAAATGCAGATTTGCACATCTTCTTTCCCTGAGCACAACTAATGGTTGGATGCAAGTTTAGATTGCCTCTTTAAATGCTTTCTTAATAAGACAGGAAGATATCCTGCTGAATAAACAGAGACAACTGCTGACTTGGAAAAGAGACAAGGGACAAACCAGAAAGAGGCCCTATGCTATGCATTCTCATATACTCCCTCCATTCCTAAATATAAGACCTTTTAGAGGTTATACTATGGACTACATACGGATGTATATAGACATATTTTAGAATATAGATTCACTCATTTTTCTTCGTATGTAGTCTTATAGTGAAATCACTAAAAGGTCTTATATTTTGAAACGGAGGAAGTAATAACTAAGAAAAGAGATGGTCTCTTAAAGATTAAGAAAATATGATTTTTTACATTCTACTGGGTGCCATCTTTTGCTCCAGCCATATGTTCTCTAACTAAATCTTGATCACACCTAATTTTAGAGGCATGCATACACTAATTACTAGAGGTATCACTAAGAAGTACTCCCTCTGTAAACTTTTATAAGGGCGGGAGCGGCGCGCTGGTGGGCAGAGCTCGTGGCTCAGGTGCGGATTAGTCTCAGGCTGTGTGGGCGGCATGGCGGCTGGTGCTTGCCGACTGGTGATTTTGATGCGGCGTCTGTCCCTGGGACTGGCCGCAACTTGTTCAGAGTTGGGAGTGTGTTTACCTGGGTGAATATCCTGCCTAGCATTCTCAGGGCGGCGGCCGTGGATGTCGTCATCTTTTTGAAGGCTTCGTCCTGGTTACTCCATATCCTCCAAGGTGCCCTAGATGAAAATCGTTATCCTCTGGATCGGATGGTGGCGGTACTCCGGTGGCGTATCCTTCTTGAAGGCATTGCCGTGGGGCTCATATATCAACGGCGTGCAGCTTGGTCTCTTCTCAGTGGCTTATTCCCGGTTGAGTGCTCCCTCGACTTCCTAGTGAGGCTTAGTATGTATCTGTTGTTTACTTGGACTTTTGTGGGAGCGTTAGCTGCTTCTTAGCATCTTTATATCTTGCCTTGGGTGTGTGTAGTCTTGTATCGCTCGTTATTGTTGGGGAACGTCGCATGGGAAACAAAAAAATTATACGCACACGCAAGATCTATCCATGATGATGAGCATCTACGAGAGGGAGAGTGGATCTACATACCCTTGTAGATCGCTAAGCGGGAAGCGTTAAGAAACGCGGTTGGTGTATCCGAACGTCTTCGCGATCCAAATCGCCGAGCATCCCGCGATCTCATCACGATCCGTCCCGCGATCCAATCACAATCCGTCCCGCGAACTCATCATGATCCGTCCCACGATCCAATCACGATCCGTCCCGCGAACTCATCATGATCCGTCCCGCGAACTCATCATGATCCGTCTCGCGATCTTGATCACGGTCCTTCCGATCTAGCGCCGAACGGACGACACCTCCGCGTTCAGCACACGTACAGCTCGATGACGATCTCCGCCTTCTTGATCCAGCAAGAGGGAGCGGAAAGGTAGAAGAGTTCTTCGGCAGCGTGACGGCGCTCCGGAGAAGGTGGTGGAGCTATTCCCGCAGGACTTCGCCTAAGCACTGCAGAAAACCGATTTAGAGAAGAAACTATGCACTAGAGGAACGGGCAGCACGTAGCTAAAAATCTGGTGCAAAAAACCCTAAAACCTCTAGTATATATAAGAGGAAGAGAGGAGGAGGCTTGGCCCTCAAGGGACCAGCCTTTGGGTCGGCCAAATCAAGGAGGAGTGGAGGAATCCTCCTCCAATCCTAGTAGGACTAGGATTCCTCCCTATTTTGCTTTTTCCACCTTTTTCTCTTTGGGTTTTCCCTCTCAGCCTCATGGGCCTTGTGTGGAACTTCCATTAGCCCACTAAGGGCTGATATTTACTCTTCCACAGCCCATGTAGCCTCTTGGGTCGAAATACCCCTCCCGATGGTCTCCCGGTACACTACCAGCACTCCCGGTACACTACCGATGAGCCCGAAACTTTTCCAGCGACCAAAATAGGACTTCCTATATATCAATCTTTACCTCCAGACCATTCCGAAGCTCCTCGTGACGTCAGGGATCTCATCCGGGACTCCGAACAACGTTCGGTCACCACCATGCATAACTCTATACTATCGAAACGTCACCAAACCTTAAGTGTGCAGACCCTGTGGGTTCGAGAACTATGTAGACATGACCGAGACACCTCTACGGTCAATAACCAATAGCGGGACCTGGATGCTCATATTGGTTCCTACATATGCTACGAAGATCTTTATCGGTCGAACCTCTATGTCAAGGATTCAGTTAATCCCGTATGATGTTCCCTTTGTTCTTCGGTATGTTACTTGCCCGAGATTCGATCGTCGGTATCTCCATACCTAGTTCAACCTCGTTACCGGCAAGTCTCTTTACTCGTTCCGTAATACAAGATCCCGTGACTAACACTTAGTCACATTGCTTGCAAGGCTTATTGTGATGTTGTATTACCGAGTGGGCCCTGAGATACCTCTCCATCACATGGAGTAACAAATCCCAGTCTTGATCCATGCCAACTCAACAGACACCCTCGGAGATACCTGTAGAGCACCTTTATAGTCACCCAGTTACGTTGTGACGTTTGATACACACAAGGCACTCCTCCGGTGTTCGTGAGTTGCATGATCTCATGGTCATAGGAACATATACTTGACATGCAGAAAACAGTAGCAATAAACTGACACGATCATATGCTACGTTTGCAGTTTGGGTCTTGTCCATCACATCATTCTCCTAATGACGTGATCATGTTATCAAATGACATCTCATGTCCATGGCTAGGAAACCTTAACCATCTTTTGATCAACGAGCTAGTCTATTAGAGGCATACTAGGGACATGGTTTTGTCTATGTATCCACACATGCATCTAAGTCTTCGATCAATACAATTATAGCATGGATAATAAACGATTATCATGAACAAGGAAATATGATAATAACTAATTTATTATTGCCTCTAGGGCATATTTCCAACAGTCTCCCACTTGCACTAGAGTCAATAATCTAGTTCACATCACCATGTGACTCGCATTGTTATGAATCTAACACCCAATGAGTTTTGGGGCTCGATCATGCTTTGCATGTGAGAGAGGTCTCATAGTCAACGGGTCTGCGACATTCAGATCCGTGTGTACTTTGCAAATCTCTATGTCAAACCGTAAACACTGCTACCACACTCCACTTGGTACTATTCCAAATGGCTGCTCCACTATACGTATCCAGATTGCTACTACGAGTCATCCGGATTGGTGTTAAAGCTTGCATCGACGTAACTCTTTACGACGATCTCTTTATCACCTTCATAATCGAGAAACATCTCCTTAGTCTTTTAGTTACTAAGGATAATCTTGACCACTGTCCAGTGATCCACTCCTGGATCACTCTTGTATCCCTTGACGGACTCATGGCAAGGCACACACAGGTGCAGTACACAGGATGGCATACTATACAGAGCCTATGGCTAAGGCATAGGGGACGACATTCGTCCGTTCTCTTTCTTCTGCCGTGGCCGAGCTTTGAGTCTCACTCAACTTCACACCTTTCAACAATTAGGTAGCTTTATTCAGGTCTTCCTTTGAAGATCACTTTTCAAACAACCGTTTATGCTTTCCAGAAATTCCACATTATTTCCGAATAGCAATATGTCATCCACATATACTTATCAGAAACTCTATGGTGCTCCCACTCACTTTATTGCAAATACAAGTTTCTCATAAACTTTGTATAGACTCAAAAACTTTGATCACCTCATCAAAGTGTACATTCCAACTCCGAGATGCTTGCTTCAGTCTATAAAAGGATCACTGAAGCTTGCACACCTTTTAGCATCCGTAGGACTGACAAAACCTTCTGGTTGTATCACATACAACCTTTCCTCAAGTAAAACGTTAAGGAAACAATGTTTTGACATCCATCTGCCAGATTTCATAATTGAAAGTGCAGCAACTACTAATATAATTTCATCAGACTTTAGCATCGCTACGAGTGAGAAAGTCTCATCGCAGTCAACTCCTTAAACTTGTCGTAAACTTCTTTGCAACAAGTCGAGCTTTACAAATGGTGACATTTACCATCAGCGTCTGTCTTCATTTCAAAGATCCATTTGTACTTAACGACCTGCCGTCCAACGAGCAAGTCCACCAAAGTCTATACTTGGTTTTCATACATGGATCCTTTCTCGGATTTCATGGCCTCTAACCATTTGTTGGTTTCCGGGCCCATCATCGCTTCTCCATAGTTCGTAGGTTCATCGTTGTCCAACAACTTGACCTCTAAGATAGGGTTGTCGCACCACTCAGGAGCAGTACACGTCCTTGTCGACCTACGAGGTTCGATAGTAACTTGATCCGAAGCTTCATGATCATCATCATTAACTTCCTCTTCAACTAACGTAGGCTTCACAGAAACAACTTCCTACGCTGCGCTACTCTCTGGTTGAAACAGAGGTTCAATAACCTCATCAAGTTTTATCCTCCTCCCACTCAGTTCTTTCAAGAGAAACTTTTTCTCGAGAAAGGACCCAGTTTTAGCAACAAACATTTCATGCTTGGATCTGAGATAGAAGGTACACCCAACTGTTCTTAGGGTATTCTATGAAGATGCATTTGTTCGCTTTGGGTTCGAGCTCATTAGGTGAAAACATTTTCCACACAAGCGTCGCAGCCCCAAACATTAAGAAATGACAGCTTAGGTTTCTATCAAACCATAATTCACACGGTGTCATCTCAACGGATTTAGATGGTGCCCTATTTAAAGTGAATGTAGTTGTCTCTAATGCATAACCCCAAAATTATAGTAACAAAACTATAAGAGACATCATAGCATGCACCATATCCAATAGAGCACGACTATGACGTTCGGACACACCATCACACTATGGTGTTCCAGGTGGCGTGAGTTGTGAAACAATTTTCACATTGTCTAAAGTTGTATGCCAAACTCGCAACTCAGATATTCATCTCGACGATCATATCATAGACATTTTTATCTTCTTGTCACGATGATCTTAAACTTCACTCTGAATTTGCTTGAACCTTTCAAACGATTCAGACTTGTGTTTCATTAAGCAAATATACACTATATCTACTCAACTCATCAGTGAAGGTAAGAAAATAACGATATCCACCGCACGTTATAAGACTCATTGGATTGCATACATCAACATGTATCATTTCCAATAAGTCACTTGCCTGCTCCATCAAACCAAAAAAACGGGGTCCTTAGTCATCTTCACCAAGAGGCATGGTTCGCATGTCTCAACCGATTCAAAATCGAATGAGTCCAAAGATCCATCAGCATGGAGTTTCTTCATGCATTTTATACCAATATGACATTTAGCGGCAGTGCCACAAGTATGTGGTGCTACTATTATTAACTTTGTATCTTTTGGCATCAATGTTATGAACATGTGTATTACTACGATCAAGATTCAACAAACCATTCTCACTGGGTGATTGACCATTGAAGGTATTATTTATGTAAACTGAATAACCATTATTCTCTAACTTAAATGAATAACCGTGTTGCAATAAACACGATCCAATCACGTTCATGCTCAACGCAAAACACCAAATAACATTTATTTAGGTTTGTCACTAATCCCGAAGGTAGAGAGAGCGTGCGATGTTGATCACATCAACCTTGGAAACATTTTCAACACACATCGTCACCTCACCCTTAGCTGGTTCTCCGTTTATTCCGTAGCTTTTATTTCGAGTTACTAACATTTAGCAACCGAACCGGTATCCAATACCCATGTGCTACTAGGAGTACTAGTGTAGCGACCCGACCTGAAAGGTCAAGTCTCCAGTGTTTCCGTACCATCCCAAGATCATGCTGGTACACACACGGTACATCAATGTATATATCAAAGGGAAATCACACAGCATTATATTAATCGAAATCTCATATCGAGTCCTTTATTACAATAATATTACAATAAAGTGGCCAAAGGCCAACTCATGAGAATATCTAAATCTTGCGGAAACGTCGACGGTAGATGAGTCCATCCGACTCCAAGGGCATCTCACTGAGCATAGAACGCGTCCTCACTCCTGGTCGGAAAAATACTCTGCAACATGATACGTTGCAGCCGTGTAGGTCAGCATATGGAATATGCCGGCAAAGTCACAAGAGAGGGGTGAAAATAATCAGCTAGTCTATATGCTTATATGGCAGGTGGTGGTGTAAGTTTTGCGTAAAGCCAATTTTTCCTACATCAAGAAAAGGGGCTAAGCAAAATATTACTAAGTTGGTTGATTAATGAGATGGTTCCACCAACCACTTCTCATACCCAAAATTATTAATACCCACATCATCATATTAATTGTGTTGAGAGTTCTGGAAGTTCCAATTCCTTTGGCTCAAGTCGTCCATGACCGTGGACACGGCTAATCGATTAGGTTTGAAATACTCTGCAGAGTTTTGCACACGTTCCCCACAAGATTTGGTCGCCTCCGTTTGATTTCTCGCACTTCAGGGTGTTTGAGAAACGGATGACCAAAACATGGTCTTCCAAAGGGTTTCCCTGCGACTCTGTCGGTGCCCATCCTTTCCTACCGTTCTTCTACCTCTCGTAGCACCGCCTGTCTAGGGTCACCACGATATCCAACCAAGCCAGAGCCCATAATGACTTGTGGTTGTGCAGGTAAGCCTTGGGTTTTAAAGCATCCATCCATCTCTTTGTGCCTGGGTGGACCTTTCCGCGTGAATACTGGCCATCTCCAGCATCACCTAGGCAAATCCACTGGTTTCTCCAGGGTGCCGTTCAACCATCATCCACCCAGAGGTATGTTGAAAACTTGGAGTCTTGAAATCTTGATCATTATGTAGGTCTTGAAATTATTAACTCTCTCAACTCCCATGAATCACACAACCAACCCCGTCTACTAATAGCATAGCAAAAGTAAAACAACGTTTCCCGGGGCCAAAGTTGTCAAAGAGGGTTGAGGGGAGTACCTACCACATGATACTACTACAATGTAACCAAGTTTCCAACTAACCTATCTTGCATGCAACTGGGGAGATGGTAGAACTAATGCATATAAAACATGGATAAAACATGATCAAAGTGACTTGCCTGATTGATGATCTTCGTACGAGAGTGACTCTAAGTAACAAGCTTCGCACTCCGGATAATCTAACGAAACAAACAAATGCTCTCAAATAAGCATACAACCAAAATAACTACTCATAACATTCAGCAAAGAAGTACTAAACAATCAAGGCAAACAATGCACAAAAGTCTCTAGCAAGTAAAACACACAAAGTTTTGTTTTTCAAAAGGAGATGATGAAAACACTACTACATAATAAAACTATTTTGAAATAGCAAGACAATTGTTGACAGCAAGGCAACAATAGAATATTTTATTATTAAACAAAGAAAATCAATTTAAGTTTGTTGGGAAAACTTTAGTAAAGTTTATAAAAGTTTTGATAAACACTATATGAATCAACTATAGTTATACTAACAAAAAGAATGAAAAAAAACTAAACTTATTATTTATTAGTAAAACATGTTCTTAACAGAAAATAATTTACAATTAAATCTGTCTTAGAAAACAGAATTAAAATATACAAACCTTTGTTTGAAAACAAAACTATTACTAGTTAGTTGTTTTAATCAAATTATGCCTATTTGAAAATAAGTTGTGATTCCTATGTTAAATAAAATTAAACTAAGCAAATTTATATTTTTATTAACAGTGAGTGAAAACACTAAATGTTTACTAACAGAACCTAATAAACAAATAAAACCAAATTCTAAATCAAACTAATTAAAATTAAGTATATAAAACTATATTGTAATACTAGGCAGATTCTGTTTTTAACTGAAACACAAATCAAATATATCCTAAAAATCCTCAAACTAAGCATGAAGGTAGTCCTAACTAATACCAAACAGTAGCAAAAAGATTCATATCAAAATCTATTTTCAAACTCTAGTTATTCAGATTTGAAGATTTTGAGCAAATTTGATTAAATTCAAATTTTATAGTTCAAATTTGAAATTTAAAAGTACAGGGTGAAACTACATGAATAATGTGAGCTATTGCAAAAAGAATCAACTCAAAACACTAAATAGATTAAAAGATATAAGCAAAACAATTTTTAAAAACATTCTGTTAATTAAAACAGAGAATGAAAAAAAATCTGATTTGCGTCGGTCGGGGGGGCTACGTGGCACGATCCGATTGGCTAAGGGGGGTGTGCATGCGAGAGCTACGGGCGGGCGACCGATCGGAAGAAGAAAACGATTCGGACTTAAGTCCGTTCTAATCTCGGACGTTGGATTCGGATCGGAGGGAGGGGGTGCTCACAGGGTAAAGAGGTCGCCGGCGTCGGGGTACTCCGGCGAGTCCGGTAGCGGTGGATGCGACGGCGAGGTGCTTCGGTGGTCGGGGAAGACGGGGAAGTGGTCCGGGCGACGGCGACGGTTCTCCGGAGTCGATTGGTGGCGACGGTGGGGTGAACGGAGGTCGGAGGTGGTGGCTACGGTCGATGGCGAGCTTCGGTGTGGGAGTAGCTCCGGCGAGCAATTGACAGCGTTCCGGCGAGGGGGAAAAGGGGGGCTCGGGGTGAATGGATGCGGGGAAGTGGCCGGTACTTATAGGGCGCTCGAGGGGTGCGGGAGTTAAGAGGGGAGAGAGATCCGGCGAGGGGAAGAAACTGCCGGCGTCGGATCCGACGAGCGCGGGGAGGAAGGGGATGACCGCGCGAGAGAAACGGTCGGACGGGTGGGGTCCAGTGTCAGTGAGAGGGGGTGCAGTTACTGCGCTCGGTCGGCCGACCGGTAACGGTCTCGGCTTTTAAAGCCGGTGGGCCGGCCCGTTTAAATGCAAACCGTTACTGTTTTTCTTTAATATTTTTCCAGAGACATTCAAAAGCTTTTAAAGCATTCAAATCGTCTCTAAATATAGGGGTATTATATATCAAAATTAACAGAATAATAAATGCTATTTAATGAACATTTCTATTCTGTCATTTGAACACTTTAAAAAAATAATATCTTCAGAAATTGTCTAATTGTTTTTAGATCCTTTTTGCAAATATTTTCAAAATAACCCCTGGTTATTTTTGTTCAAATAATTCACCAATTTGACCCTGGTGTGGAGTGTCATGTTACTCCTCTCTTATTTTGAACATTTAACCAAAAATTCAAATAGGGGAAAGCAACATAGGGAAAAGAGAAAGGACTTTCAGAAAATCAGAAAAGGCATTTCAACTAACACATAAAATCAAGCAATGATGATGATAGATGCATAGCTATTTCATAACATTCCAAAATGAAATTTTGGGATGTTACAACTAGCAAGGTACACATCAATAACACGTATATCAAATATACTTTTGTCGACATTGCCAGCCTTCTTATCTACCAAGTATCTAGGGTTGTTCCGCTTTAGCGACCGCTCCCCTCATAATCGAAGCACTTAGTCTTGGGTTTGGGTTCAACTTTGGGTTGCTTCACCGGAGCAGCAACTGACTTGCTATCCATGAAGTTTCCCTCCTTGCCCTTGCCCTTCTCAAAACTAGTGGTTTTACTAACCATAACCACTTGATGCTCCTTCTTGATTTCTACCTTCGCGGTGTCAAACATCGCGAACAGCTCAAGGATCATTATTTCTATCCCTGGCGTTTATAGTTCATCACCAAGTTCTAGTAGCTTAGTGACAGTGACTTGGAGAACAATATCAATCACTATCTTATCTGGAAGATCAACTCCCACTCGATTCAAGCGATTGTAGCACCCAGACAATCTGAGCACATGCTCAACAATTGAGCTATTCTTCTTCATCTTACAGGCAAAGAATCTTGTTGGAGATCTCATATCTCGCAACACGGGCACGAGCTTGAGATCCTAATTTCAGCTCTTAGAACATCTCATATGTTCCATGACGTTCAAAATGTTTCGGAGCCTCAATTCTAAGCTGTAATGCATGACACACTAAACTATCAAGTAGTTATCAAAACGTGCCTGTCAGATGTTCACAACATCTACAAACAACGCTAGAGGGGTTGGCGCATCGGGCGGTGCATTAAGGACATAAGCCTTCTGTGCAGCAATGAGGACAATCCTCAGATCACGAAGCCAGTCCGCAATATTGCTACCATCATCTTTCAACTCTATTTCTCTAGGAACATATAAAAATTCAAGGGAGCTACAGCGTGAGCTAGTAATCTACAACACAGTTTGCAAAGACACTACTGACTATGTTCAAGATAATGAGTTCAATTAATCATATTACTTAAGAACTCCCACTCAAATTGACATCCCTCCAGTCATTCGAGTGATACATGATCCAAATTCACCAACTCAAGTCCGATCATCACGTGAGTTGAGGTGGTTTCAATGGTGAACATCATCATGTTGATCATATCTACTATATGAATCATGTTCGACCTTTCGGTCTCTTGTGTTCCGAGGCCATGTATGTACATGCTAGGCTCGTCAAGTTTAACCCGAGTGTTCTGCATGTGCAACACTAGCTTGCACCCGTTGTATGTGAACCTAGAGTCTATCATACCCGATCATCACGTGGTGTCTCAACATGACGAACTTTCGCAATGGTGCGCACTCGGGGAGAACACAATTCATCTTGAAATTTAAGTGAGGGATCACCTTATAATGCTACCATCGTCCTAAGCAAAACAAGGTGCATAAAAAGGATTAACATCACGTACAAATCATAAGTGACATGATATGGCCATGAACTTGTGTTTTTGATCTCCATCTTGAAAGCACCGGCATGATCTCCATCGTCACCGGCACGACACCATGATCTCCATCATCTTGATCTCCGTCAACATGTCGCCATTGGGGTTGTCGCGCCCATCATGCTTGTACTACTATTGCTACCGTTTAGCGATAAAGTAAAGCATTACATAGCGCTTAATGATTGACACGTAGGTCATACAATAATTAAAGACAACCCTATGGCTCCTGCCGGTTGCCGTACTCATCGACATGCAAGTCGTGATAATCTATACATCACATGATCATCTCATACATCACATATATCACATCATGTAATTGGCCATATCACATCACAACATACCCTGCAAAAACAAGTTAGACGTCCTCTAACTGTTGTTGCATGTTTATTGCTACCGTTTAGCGATAAAGTAAAGCATTACATAGCGCTTAATGATTGACACGTAGGTCATACAATAATTAAAGACAACCCTATGGCTCCTGCCGGTTGCCGTACTCATCGACATGCAAGTCGTGATAATCTATACATCACATGATCATCTCATACATCACATATATCACATCATGTAATTGGCCATATCACATCACAACATACCCTGCAAAAACAAGTTAGACGTCCTCTAACTGTTGTTGCATGTTTTACGTGGCTGCTATGGGTATCTAGCAAGAACAATTCTCATCTACGCAAAAAACACAACGGTGATACACTAGTTGCTTTTCAACCTTCTCAAGGACCACCTTTGTCGAATCCGATCCAACTAAAGTGAGAGAAACTGGCACCCGCAAGCCATCTATGCAACAAGTTGCGGTCGAGGGAACCGGTCTCTCGTAAGCGTACAAGTAATGTTGGTCCGGGCCGCTTCATCTCACAATACCGCTGAATCAAAATCCGACCAAGGAAGGAAGCAATCTAAGCATCAACGCCCATAAACCTTTTGTGTTCTACTCGAGATCTCATCTACACATAGACCTAGCTCTGATACCACTGTTGGGAAACGTCGCATGGGAAACAAAAAAAATTCTACGCACACGCAAGATCTATCCATGGTGATGAGCATCTACGAGAGGGAGAGTGGATCTACATACCCTTGTAGATTGCTAAGCGGGAAGCGTTAAGAAACGTGGTTGGTGTAGTCGAACATGTTCGCGATCCAAATCGCCGAGCGTCCCGCGATCTCATCATGATCCATCCCGCGATCCAATCACGATCCGTCCCGCGAACTCATCACGATCCGTCCTGCGATCCAATCACGATCCGTCCCGCGAACTCATCACGATCCGTCTCGTGATCTTGATCACGGTCCTTCCGATCTAGCGCCAAACGGACGGCACCTCCGCGTTCAGCACACGTACAACTCGATGACGATCTCCGCCTTCTTGATCCAGCAAGAGGGAGCGGAGAGGTAGAAGAGTTCTCCGGCAGCGTGACGGCGCTCTGGAGAAGGTGGTGGAGCTATTCCGGTAGGGCTTCGCCTAAGCACTGCAGAAAACCGATCTAGAGGAGAAACTATGCTGTAGAGGAACAGGCAGCACGTAGCTAAAAATCTGGTGCAAAAAACCATAAAACCTCTAGTATATATAAGAGGAAGAGAGGAGGAGGCTTGGCCCTCAAGGGACCAGCCTTTGGGTCGGCCAAATCAAGGAGGAGTGGAGGACTCCTCCTCCAATCCTAGTAGGACTAGGATTCCTCCCTATTTTGCCTTTTTCCACCTTTTTCTCTTTGGGTTTTCTCTCCCAGCCTCATGGGCCTTGTGTGGAACTTCCACCGGCCCACTAAGGGCTGATATTTACTCTCCCACAGCCCATGTAGCCTCTTGGGTCGAAATACCCCTCCCGATGGTCTCCCGGTACACTACCAGCACTCCCGGTACACTACCGATGAGCCCGAAACTTTTTCGGCGACCAAAATAGGACTTCCTATATATCAATCTTTACCTTCGGACCATTCCGGAGCTCCTCGTGACGTCCGGGATCTCATCCGGGACTCCGAACAACCTTCGTTCACCACCATGCATAACTCTATACTACCGAAACGTCACCAAACCTTAAGTGTGCAGACCCTACGGGTTCGAGAACTAAGTAGACATGACCGGGACACCTCTACGGTCAATAACCAATAGCGGGACCTGGATGCCCATATTGGTTCCTACATATTCTACGAAGATCTTTATCGGTCGAACCTCTATGTCAAGGATTCAGTTAATCTCGTATGATATTCCCTTTGTTCTTCGGTATGTTACTTGCCCGAGATTCGATCATCGGTATCTCCATACCTAGTTCAACCTCGTTACCGGCAAGTCTCTTTACTCGTTCCGTAATACAAGATCCCGTGACTAACACTTAGTCACATTGCTTGCAAGGCTTATTGTGATGTTGTATTACCGAGTGGGCCCTGAGATACCTCTCCGTCACACGGAGTAACAAATCCCAGTCTTGATCCATGCCAACTCAACAGACACCCTCGGAGATACCTATAGAGCACCTTTATAGTTACCCAGTTACGTTGCGACGTTTGATACACACAAGGCACTCCTCCGGTGTTCGTGAGTTGCATGATCTCTTGGTCATAGGAACATATACTTGACATGCAGAAAACAGTAGCAATAAACTGACACGATCATATGCTACGTTTGCAGTTTGGGTCTTGTCCATCACATCATTCTCCTAATGACGTGATCCCGTTATCAAATGACATCTCATGTCCATGGCTAGTAAACCTTAACAATCTTTTGATCAACGAGCTAGTCTATTAGAGGCATACTAGGGACATGGTTTTGTCTATGTATCCACACATGCATCTAAGTCTCCGATCAATACAATTATAGCATGGATAATAAACGATTATCATGAACAAGGAAATATGATAATAACTAATTTATTATTGCCTCTAGGGCATATTTCCAACAGTTATAAATTGGTTGATGTTTTATATATGAAACAGGACGAAAGACTTTTTCGATAAACTTTTATAAGACATGGTGACCTAAAACACATTATAGAAGTTCACCTCATCTTAAAACATGTTTTATTGCCATCTCTACATACCGAGGGAGTAACTCATCTTAAAACATGTTTTTATTGCCATCTCTAGATACCGTGGAGGGCGCCAAGAGGACCTTATGTAAAATTTATGTTGCGGGCGGTCAAATGGAGACAGGAAATTAATTTTGTTATTTTCAACTGGAGTGATTTTTCAAAAACTAACTGGGGACAAATCCTCTGGCTGTTCTTGCACGCCTTTTAGGCATTTGTGATCGGGTAGTGGAAACCACGTCTTGTGTTTCCCCCCTCTCATCCTTGTCAACTTGTCATATATGTTTCTATTATTATTTCCCCTTTCTTTTCTTCTCCTTTTTGAAACCTATTCTTTACTATATACTCCCTCCGTCCCGAAATAAGTGACTCAAAAATGACTCCACTTTGCCCTAAAGTTAGTGCAAAGTGGAGTCATTTTTGAGTCACTTATTTCGGGACGGAGGGAGTAGTCATGAAGCCAATGTACCGTCTATGTCACGGAAACCATGGTTCCAGATTTGGAAGTAAGAAGACAAACATCTTTATTTGATGTTTGAATAAACATTGATTTTTCTACATTGTTACAATAATCACACAAAATTCACTGTAGGCCTAGAAACTCCTTGAGCCGATTGTATCATGAAGGTCTTTTTTTCTTTTCTTTGTCCTTGATGGCTGAACATTATCTCTACTATATCACGAAGAGGCAACTGCAGCTGTTGCTGGAAGAGGAACATCCACTAAGCGCTCAAGCATATCCAGTTGATCATAAGGTGCTATCTGCAAAGCACAAGATGCATATGCATTTTAGGTCTTGCATGTATTCCATTTTTTCAGAAATATGTTAGCGCCATCGAGATGTGTCCCGTAAATTTGACATACTCTTAAATACCATAAACATTAAAAGGAGATGAACCTTATTTGTATCATAATACCTGACTAAATCCATCAGGCCAAGTTATAGAAACTGCATAGTTTCCCATCGGCCGTATCTCTTCAGGCTCAATGTCTTCAGGTACATCGCCGTACTGTACTTTCTGCTCTCCGGTCCATTCGTCCTGCAGAGAAAAACAACTTGGTGTCTAAACTAATAAACCATGAAATAGAGAACTACGGAGGCAGTCGGCGTGAAGGCTCTGTACAGACTGCCTCTACACGCCAGACCTCCAGATCTACAATCTTGGGCGCTGTAGAGTAGACGTACATCTTTTGGTTTTTGTTCCTCGTTTGGTTTTGTAGACTGCTAATTTTTGTTCAGTTCTCTTTCTTTAGTTCCGTTTTTTTGCTGGTTGGGGTGTAAGACTTGCGCCATCTCAGTGACTTTTTCTAATGCAAAGCGGCACACATTTAGGAGAACATAAAAAGGAAACCGTAAAATAGATTTCTGAAATGAAAAGAGAAAAATGACGTGCATGACTTAGTTTTCTGAAAAGAAAACTGTATTAAGCTTTTGGACTCTGAGCATGATGAACTGTAAATATATGCCCACCGCATCATAAGGAAAGGCATACATACCACACTTTGAGCAGATCGGTCATTCCGTCTGACTGTTGCTGGATGCAAGAAGAACTCCTCATCTGAATCTGGTACTTTCACTCTGATTGCTCTAATTGATCTATCGTAGGACACTGCTGTTGAAACTGAAAATAAAAAACACCAGTTTTAACACAACATCAAGGAGAATATATTTGCACCTATATTTCTTGGTGCAACACATATGCAAAACAAGGTTACAACAACACTTCTATATGCTTTCTTTTTCATGTCGAGATAGTGCAAATATGTTATACTCCCTTACTTCCGATCACCTTTAATATTTTAGAATATAGTTTGGAGCTTCTAATTTACCTTGCTGTCTAATTTTAGCACATTGTTGAACAACACATACTCCAAGATTCTGAAATATCTTGGCAACATCCCCTTGGGGATCAGCCACTACTTCAGGAATGCCAGTATCTCCAGAAGATGAAAGCTGTAAAATTACCAAACTATAATTTTCACTCATGTTTAGCCAAGTGCAAGCAGGATCTTTTTTTCTTTTTGGACTTACAGTTGGCCGTATTGGCAAATCAAAGAGGTTAGGTATTCCAAACTGCTGCACAACCTGAAAGAGTAATTGCATTGTCCAAGAAACTCAAAAGCTATCCAAGAGAAATGTCCTATGAAATATTAGTTAATTTGTATTTGTCTTGCCTGAGCTCCAGAACCTTTTCCAAATGGGTAATGGCGCTTTTCGTCAGCATCAAAATAGCACATGTTCTCAACAACTGCAACACATGGAACCTTGGCAACAGAAGTGGTACATAGACAAGTCAATGGAAGAATACTTGTCAAATTAGGCCATTCATGCATCACATTGTGCAAGATTACACACCTTCAGCTTAGAGAACATCCTAACACCCTTTGCAACATCAATAAAAGCCAGCTTCTGAGGGGTAGTAACAATCACAGCTGCAGTCAATGGAGCTACCTGGTGTTTTGGATGTGTTATACTTCGAGATGCTTTCAGTATGATTCACTTCACTAGGATATATAATATGCACAGCAAAGTTGCTAGAGAACCACCTGACAGAGTGTTAAGTGTATATCGCCTGTTCCCGGAGGCATATCAATGACAAGATAGTCAAGTTCACCCCTTTATGCAATAAACAACACTGTCAAGTTCTTTAATTCACATGTGATTAACAAAACTGTTTGGTATATACGTAGTAGCTGAAAGTAATGGCTATTAAATATGTGCATCTGATGGCTTTAGACAGGGATAACTGTTGGCTTTGCATACCAGTCAGTCGTGGTCAGCAACTGATTAATGACTCCTGAAACCATTGGACCTCGCATGATCGCTCTTCCTTGTCCAGCAAAGCCAAAAGACACCAATTTGACTCCCAAATACTCAGTCGGAAGAATACTTTTGTTTTCTGGGTTCTAAAGGTAAGTCTGTTTACCATTATTAGTGCAAACACTAAATTCCATGTTAACATAAAGATCCAACCATCAGGCTTACCACCACCAGCAGCCGGTTCTCTGGAGAAACCATATTTGGTAAGCTTGGACCAAAGACATCGGCATCGAAAATCCCAACCCTGGCCCCCATACCAGCTAAGGTATATGCGAGATTTACTGCGACTGTAGATTTTCCAACTCCTCCCTGGAGACATGAAAATAGTTACTACAAGGAATTTTAACGTATCGTTAGATGTGTACAGAAGTACCAAGTCTTGCCTTGCAGCTTGAAACTGCTATGATGTTTGAAATTTTCTTTAGTCCTTCTGGGAGGTCCCCTGCATATACTGGTTGTGCAGGTTGTGCAGACATTGTAACATTGACCTTCTTGACCCATGGAAGTGCTGCAACAACCTCATTTGCCTTTTCTTCAAACTGTACAACACCAATTCAGAGTGTTAGAATACAAGGAAGGGATAATACAAATGCAATGTTACGGTTCAAGTGCAGGTCGACCGTTGCATCGCATTGAAGCATAACTGATATAATTGTTCGTTAAGATGTTTTCAGCGGTACCGACTTATGCTATGAAATGGTCATGCAGGCAGAATACAGCTACTAATTCTGCACAGATAACTGAACACGAGAACTGCGCTCACCATGTCCTTGACTGGGCATGCAGGAGTCGTCAGCTCCATTCGAAACGAGACCTGAAGACAGTCAAACTAATAGGTAAATCCCAGGCTATATCGGTTAATCTGTGTGGCATCTCATTCCATCAGGAAGTGCCCTTTTACCTCCTCTAAGGTCTCGCTGATCTCCAAATCCTTGATGAACCCACACGAGACGATGTCCGTCCCGAAATCAGGATCGATAATCTGGGAGAGCGCTATGAGCACGTCCCTCTTGGCATCTTCCAGTGACGCCACCACCGCACCAGCTGGGGAAATCATACAAACACCAGAGCATACACAAGTTACACACACATACACATATATCTTCAGTTAGCAGGGCACTAAACCCAGCAATAAGCACAAGCCAGACCCATACTCGCCAGGAATTCTGCGACTGCGATTGCTACTGCTAATACTACTACGGTTGCGATGGCAAAGCATGCAAAAGCTCGGGAGGATTTGGAGTTACCGCTGGACGACGCGGCTCTCGCGCACGGCGGGCGCCGGCCCACGCGCGGCGACAAGGGGGGCCGGGCATGCGACTGGATAGTGGCGGCCGCGGCAGGAGGAGCCTTCGCTGGCAGGGCACCTGCAGGTGGATGTATGCTTCATGAGAGCTGAGACATCATCAATCCATCGATTCATTCACGGGGAACGAGGGCGACCTCACCTCTTGGGGTTGGAGACGGGGAGATGAGATGAGGAGCCGGCGGCACGATGAAGGAGGCCGGCGCGGTGTGGAGGGTCCGCATTGCCGCCATCTTCGCCGGCGAGAACGCGCGGCGAGGGAGTGGCAATGGAATGATGAGGAGAGGGCGGAACGGGGGAGGGAGTGGCCGTCTTTGGGCCGCTGGTTGTGTGGATTTGGTTTGCCCCGTGGCTTGAAGATTAGTAGCAGCGCAAGAGCTACCCTGGTAGTGCAGTGACACGGCCACCGACGAGTGGCTCCCACATGATGCTCTCCCGTTTACAGTCTCTAGAAATAGACTCTGTTTTATAGATGAAACAAAGATACATATAAACATATCCAAAGTCATTCATCACGACAGCCAGGGCCACAATCTCAATCCAAAGAAAAGAAAGACGAATGAGAAAAAAGGCCACCTAGTGGCAATTGGCTAGAACGCCTAAGGCGCAGCAAGACGACGCGTCGTAGCCTAAAGCACGTTCAACATGGCCTTCAGCCGCTTCATGTCTCTTTGTCTAGATAACGAATGCCAGTGCTGCATAAAAACAAGGAATTTGAAGAAGGGGTCAAACGCGTGCATTGGAAAATCCTTTCTATCACCATCTTATTACGTGTCGTCCATAGAGTCCAGGTCATAGCGGCAAAGACGAGCCAAAATGAACGGCGGCGGCGGCCAGTTTGGTTGGCCCTTTGGTGAAGGAATTCCGTGAGGTCCTTGGCCTCCCAGTCGGGCCCAAGGGCCTCCAGTATGAATTCTCACATGTTCCGTGCCGCCATGCAAGAGAACATGACGTGGGTCGTCGTCTCTGCAACGGAGCATAACGGGCATAAGCCATTGCCTGGCCCATGTCGCTTGCGCACCTCCGTTCCCGAAGGAAGCCGGTTGCGAAGTAGCTACCATACAAAGATCTTTGTTTTCAATGGTATGGGCGCCTTCCAAAGTGGCAACAACCAGGGAGTTGGTGGCGCACGGAAATCGCGTGGTATGCCGTTTTTACCGAGAATTCCCGCGAAGGGGATAGACGCCAGGCCACTGAGTCTTGGTATTCCTGGAACCCTTCCGGCAAGGCGTCTAGCAGGCGTTGCCACTCGGCCATTTCAATCGGGTCGAATGTTCGCCTGAAGCTAAGGTCCCAACGGGCCTGGTGGTAGGTGATGACCCACAAGTATAGGGGATCTATCGTAGTCTTTCAATAAGTAAGAGTGTCGAACCCAACAAGGAGTAGAAGAAAATGACAAGCGGTTCTCACTAAGGTATTCTCTTCAAGCACTGAAATTATCGGTAACAGATAGTTTTGTGATAAGAAAAATCGTAACGGGTAGCAAGTAACAATTGTAACAAAGGTGCAGCAAGGTGGCCCAATCCTTTTTATAGCAAAGTACAAGCCTGGACAAACTCTTATATAAAGCAAAACGCTCCCGAAGACACATGGGAATTTATGTCAAGCTAGTTTTCATCATGCTCATTTGGTTCGCGTTCGCTACTTTGATAATTTGATATGTGGGTGGACCGGTGCTTGGCTGTTGTCCTTACTTGGACAAGCCTCCCACTTATGATTAACCCCTCCCGCAAGCATCCGCAACTACGAAGCAAGAATTAAGATAAATCTAACCATAGCATGAGACGTGTGGATCCAAATCAGCCCCTCACGAAGCAACGCATAAACTAGGGTTTAAGCTTCTGTCACTCTAGCAACCCATCATCTACTTATTACTTCCCAATGCCTTCCTCTAGGCCCAAACAATGGTGAAGTGTTATGTAATCGACGTTCACATAACACCACTAGAGGAGAGACAACATACATCTCATCAAAATATCGAACGAATACCAAATTCACATGATTACTTATAACAAGACTTATCACATGTCCTCAGGAACAAACGTAACTACTCACAAAACATATTCATGTTCATAATCAGAGGAGTATAAGTGATGATCAAGGATCTAAACATATAATCTTCTACCAAGTAGACGAACTAGCATCAACTACAAGGAGTAATCAACACTACTAGCAACCCACAAGTACCAATCTGAGGTTTTGAGATAAAGATCAGATACAAGAGATGAACTAGGGTTTGGAGAGGAGATGGTGCCGGTGAAGATGTTGATGGATATTGACCCCCTCTCGATGAGAGGATCGTTGGTGATGACGATGGCTTCGATTTCCCCCTCCCGGAGGGAAGTTTCACCGGCAGGATCGCCCTGCCGGAGCTCTAGATTGGTTCTGTCCAAGTTCCGCCTCGAGACGGCGGCGCTTCGTCCCGAAAGGTCTCTTATGATTTTTTCCTCAACGAAACCCTCCATATAGCAGAAGATGGGCACCGGAGGGCCGCCAGGTTGGCCACAAGCTCGCTAGCCACGGCCGGGGGGGTGGCCGCGGCCAGCAGGCTTGTGGCTCCCTGGTGGGCCTCCTGATGTATTCTTTTGCCCAGTATTTTTTATAGATTCCAAAATAATTCTTCGTAGATTTTTAGGACTTTTGGAGTTGTGCAGAATAGGTATCTCAGATTTGCTCCTTTTCCAGTCCAGAATTCCAAGTGTCGGCATTCTCCCTCTTCATGTAGACCTTGTAAAATAAGAGAGAAAAGGCATAAGTATTGTACCAAAATATGTAATAACAGCCCATAATGCAATAAATATCAATATAAAATCATGATGCAAAATGGACGCATCAACTCCCCCAAGCTTAGACCTCAAGAAGAAGCCGAAATCAATAAATATGCCCACATGTTTAGAGATAGAGGTGTCGATAAAATAAAATACGGACATGAAGGCATCATGATCATCTTTAGAACAGCAACATATATTGACATATAATTTCTTATGATAAAGTAATAACTCATTCACAATGGCAAACTATGAATCAAGAACTCTATTGAGAACTGACAAACTATGATCTCAGCCATTGAAGCAATTCCAATTTATCATAACATAGAAAAGAGTCAATATAAAAGCTTGTAAAGAAAACCCACATACTTAATCATCTTTTAGTCTTTCACAATTGCTAACACTCACGAGGTACCTATAAGTTCAAAGTTTCAATCGGACACAGAGAAAGATATGGGCTTATAGTATTGCCTCCCAACTATTTACCTCAAGGGTAATGTTAACAGTAATAACTCATGATCATCCCCTTCCGAGTGGATATATGTGCCTAGATCACTCCCCAACACGTGACACTTGCCAGAAGATAAAGGAGAAAATAGCGAAGGTGATGGAGATCACCACGACTCTTGCGTAAAGGTAGGTACTAGAAATTAAAAGTAACAGATAGGTCCTTCGCAGAGGGAAGCAGAGGTTGTCATGCGCTTTTATAATTGGATGCACAATATCTTAATGCAAAAGAACGTCACTTTATATTGCCCCTTGTGATAGAGAACTTTATTATGCAGTCAGTCGCTTTTATTTCTTCCCTATCACAAGTTCGTATAAAGTTTATTTTCCTCACACTAATAGATCACACATATTTAGAGAGCAATTTTTATTTCTTGCACCGATGACAACTTACTTGAAGGATCTTATTCTATCCTTAGGTAGGTATGATGGACTCTCATGGCAAAACTGGGTTAAGGGTGTTTGTATGCACAAGTAGTATCTCTACTTAGTGCGGAAGTTTTGGCTGATATGAGGTGGAAGCAAGCGACACATGTTGAGGGATCTATAACAATATAACTTCTATTCGGAAATAAGCAAACATAACCCATTATGTTGTCTTCCTTGTCCAACACCAACTTCTTAACATATAATATTTTAATGAGTGCTCACAATCATAAAAGTTGTCCAAGATAATATATTTATATGTGAACCTCTCTTTCTTTATTACCTCTTTTTAATTGCCCCAATGACCAACAACTATGTTTGTCAACCCACAACATGTTTTAATCGACATACTTTTTATATGTGAAGTCATCACTCCCCATAAGATTTTCATATGTACTCTTTGCTTTTATTCTACACTTCTTTCTACTTCATCTTTATCCAGATTAAGATCATACCAAGCAAGGCCCTCAACTCAAAAGCACTTTTCATTATATAACTCACGGACTTGCTTACATAGGAGGAATCATAAAGCAAAGACTCAAAACTAGATCACACGAAAATTTTATTCTACTAGATCAAGATATAACCAAAAGGACTGAACTAAGAAAAGATGATGAAAATAAAAATAAAAATAAAAATAAAAACAAAAGATGTGATGGTGATACGATACCGGGGCACCTCCCCCAAGTTTGGCACAAGCCAAGGGGAGTGCCCATACCCATGTGTTTAGTTGTCTTGCTTCGGAGGTGATGATGTGGGAGTTGTTGATGGGGTTGGAAGCCTTTCTAGTTTCCACCTAAGCATAAAATTATGTTGCCTCAAATTGTCCACTTCCTGCTCGAGCTTCAATATCCTTTGGCATAATTCTTCCTTGCTCTCCTGCAGGAAACGAGAAGGGATAAATAGAACCTTGGGTTTTTGCCTTGTGTTTGGGAGGCTTGATTTCTTGAACACCACGTGCATATCTCCTGGCTGAAGTAGGGAGGCCTCTTCTTCATCTGAGCTTTCTTCCTCGTACTTGCCTTCTTATTCCTCCTCTGAGAACAATCCATACGGGTCCAAGTCTCCATAGAGCTTGGGATTGGCAAGATAATGCGATATGAAGCTCTCCCCATCAGAATCTTGGGACGACATATTGCTCTAAATCTGATGCAGAAACAACTCAAAAAGAAAACGGGAGGTATTGTCGTGATACGAGAATCAAAACCCTCGGGAGATTATATAATGAATTTTTACCGACCCGAAGGAGTATGCCACAAGAAAACGGAGTCTGGGTGGTGCACGAGGTGGTCACAAGCCCTAGGGGGGTGGTCGCGCCGAGCAGGATTCTCGCCTCCTCGTGCACTATTCGGATTACTTTAAATTTTTCCTAATTTTTTAAATATTCCAAAACAGATGAAAATTGTCGTAGAAAAAGTTTTGGAGTCTTTTTACTTACCGTAGCACGTACCTATTCCTTTTCAGAGTCTGAAACGTTCTGGTAAGTCTCCCTAATGTACTCCTCCGGAGTTATGGTATTGATGATATTGGTTTCAACATTTATGGGAGTACCTGAGATATAATGTTTGATTCTTTGACCGTTCACCACCTTCGGGTTTGTGCCTTCGGCGTTGTTAATCTTGATGGCACTGGAACGGTATACCTCTTCGATGACATAAGGACCTTCCCATTTATAGAGAAGTTTTCCTGCAAAAAATCTTGAACGAGAATTGTATAGCAAGACATGATCACCTACATTAAATTCACGCTTTTGTATCCTTCTATCATGCCATCTCTTAACCTTTTCTTTAAACAACTTAGCATTCTCATAGGCTTGGGTTCTCCATTCATCAAGTGAGATAATGTCAAATAACCTCTTCTCACCAGCAAGTTTGAAATTAAAATTGAGCTCTTTGATTTCCCAATAAGCCTTATGTTCTAGCTCTAGAGGTAAGTAACATGCTTTACCATAAACCATCTTATACGGAGACATACCCATAGGATTTTTGTAAGCAGATCTATAAGCCCATAATGCATCGTCGATTTTCTTAGACCAATTATTCCTAGATCTATTAACGGTCTTTTGCAAAATCAATTTAATCTCTCTATTGTTGAATTCTACTTGACCACTAGACTGAGGATGATAAGGAGATGCAACTCTATGATTAACATCATATTTAGCGAGCAATTTACGGAAAGCACCATGAATAAAATGTGAACCACCATCGGTCATCAAATATCTAGGGACTCCAAATTTAGGGAAAATAACTTCTTTAAGCATTTTAATAGAAGTGTTATGATCAACGCTACTAGTTGGAATAGCTTCTACCCACTTAGTGACATAATCAACAGTAACTAGAATATGAGTATACCCGTTAGATTGTGGAAAAGGCCCCATATAATCAAAGCCCCAAACATCAAATGGTTCCATAACAAGAGAGTAATTCATAGGCATTTCCTGACGTCTACTAATATTACCAATTATTTGACATTCATCACAGGATAAGACAAACTTACGAGCATCCTTGAAGAGAGTAGGCCAATAAAACCCAGATTGTAGTACCTTGTGTGCGGTTCTATCTCCAGCGTGATGTCCTCCGTAGGCTTCGGAGTGACACTTGCGTAAGATCTGTTCCTGTTCATGCTCAGGTACATAACGTCTAATAATACCATCTACTCCTTCTTTGTAAAGATGTGGGTCATCCCAAAAGTAATGCCTTAAATCATAGAAGAACTTTTTCTTTTGTTGGTATGTGAAACTAGGAGGTATAAATTTAGCAACAATGTAATTGGCGTAATCAGCATACCAAGGAGCATTATGTGAAGTATTCACGATAGCTAATTGTTCATCAGGAAATCTATCATTAATAGGTAGTGGGTCATCAAGAACATTTTCTAACCTAGACAAGTTATCCGCCACAGGGTTATCAGCACCCTTTCTATCAATGATATGCAAATCAAATTCTTGTAGCAGAAGGACCCACCTAATAAGTCTAGGTTTAGCATCTTTCTTCTCCATAAGGTATTTAATAGCAGCATGATTGGTGTGAATAGTTACTTTGGAATCAACAATATAAGGTCTAAACTTATCACAAGCAAACACAACTGCTAGAAATTCCTTTTAGTAGCATAGTTTCTTTGAGCACTGTCTAGAGTTTTACTGGCATAATGGATAACATTTAATTTCTTATCGACTCTTTGTCCTAGAACAGCACCAACAACATAATCACTAGCATCACACATAATTTCAAAAGGTAGGTTCCAGTTGGGTGGTTGAACAACAGGTGCGGTAATCAAGTCATTCTTAAGAATTTCAAATGCTTCTAAGCAATCATCATTAAAAAGAAAACGAAACATCTTTTTGCAAAAGGTTTGTGAGAGACCTAGAAATCTTAGAGAAATCTTTGATAAACCTCCTATAGAAACCAGCATGACCAAGGAAACTTCTTATACCTTTGATATTCGTAGGGCACGGCATTTTTTCAATAGCATCAACTTTAGCTTTATCAACTTCAATACCTCTTTCGGAGATCTTGTTCCCCAAGACAATACCTTCATTAACCATAAAGTGGCACTTTTCCCAATTCAATACAAGATTAGTTTCTTCACATCTCTGCAAAACTCGATCAAGGTTGCTCAAGCAATCATCAAATGAAGTTATGTAAACGGAAAATTTATCCATGAAAACCTCAAGAATCTTTCCACAAAAGTTAGAGAATATAGCCATCATACATCTTTGAAAGGTAGCACATGCATTGCATAAACCAAAAGGCATACATCTATAAGCAAAGGTACCGAAAGGGCAAGTAAAAGTGGTTTTTTCTTGATCCTGGCTTGATACAGGTATTTGAGAGAAACCAGAGTAACCATCTAGAAAACAAAAATGAGTATGTTTGGATAATCTTTCTAGAATTTGATCAATAAAAGGTAAAGGATAATGATCCTTCTTAGTAGCTTTATTTAATTTCCTAAAATCAATTACCATTCGATAACCTATAACAATTCTTTGCGGGATCAATTCATTTTCATCATTAGGAACAACGGTAATACCTCCCTTCTTAGGGACACAATGGACGGGACTAACCCATCTACTATCAGCAACAGGATAAATTATACCTGCCTCTAGAAGCTTTAGTACTTATTTTCTTACCACTTCTTTCATCTTAGGTTTCAATCGTCGTTGGTGCTCAATAACTGGTTTGGCATCAGGCTCCATATTAATTTTATGCTGGCATAGAGTGAGACTAATGCCCTTAAGATCATCAAGAGTATAACCAATAGCAGGACGGTGCTTCCTCAGAGTTTTCAATAATCTCTTTTCTTCATGCTTTGAAAGGTTAGCACTAATAATAACAGGATATATCTCTTTTTCATCAAGATAAGCATATTTCAACGTATCGAGTAATTGCTTGAGCTCAAACACGGGATCACCCTTGGGTGGAGGAGGATCCCCAAGTATTTCAACAGGTAAGTTGTGTTTCAAAATAGGCTGCTGCTCAAAGAAAATTTCATATATTTCATTCCTCTCATTCATATGCATATCATTTTCATGGTCTAGCAAATATTGTTCTAAGGGATCAGTAGGAGGCACAACAATAGAAGCGAGACCAATAATTTCATCTTTACTAGGCATTTCCTTGTCATGAGGTTGACTATGAAATTTAGAGAAATTAAACTCATGAGACACATCCCCAAAGCTCACAGTAATTATTTCCTTGTCACAATCAATCTTAGCATTAACAGTATTCAAGAAGGGTCTGGCAAATATAATGGGACAAAAATTATCTTGTGGGGAACCAAGAACAAGAAAATCAGTAGGATACTTTATTTTCCCACACAAGACTTCAACATATCTAACAATCCTCATTGGTGCAATAGTATCTCTATTAGCAAGCTTAATAGTAACATCAATGTCCTCTAGTTCAACTGGTGCAATAGCATGCATGATTTCTTTATAAGGAATAGGGAATTGCACTTACGCTAGCACCCATATCACATAAGCCATGATCACAATGATCTCCTATTTTAACATAAACAACAGGCATGCCAACAACTAGTCTATGTTTATGCTTAGTATCAGGTCTAGCAATTCTAGCACCTTCATCACAGAAATGAATAACATGCCCATCAATATTATCAACCAAGAGATCTTTAACCATAGCAATACTAGGTTCAACTTTAATTTGTTCAGGGGGTGTAGGTGTTCTAGTACAACTCTTACGAACCATAGTTGAAGCTTTAGCATGTTCCTTTATCCTAACAGGGAAAGGTGGTTTCTCAATGTAAGCAATAGGGATAACAGGATCAACATTGTAAGTAATAATTTTCTCTTCAACTTTAATAGGTTCCACTATTTTCACTTCAATGGGAGGAGGATATTTAAATCACTTCTCCTTAGGGAGATCAGCATGAGTAGCAAAAGATTCATAGAAAGAAGCTACTATCTCAGAGTCAAGTCCATATTTAGTGCTAAATTCACGAAAAGCATCGGTGTCCACGAAGGATTTAACTCAATCAAACTTAAGATTTATACCTGACTCCTTACCTTCGTCGAGTTCCCAATCTTCAGAGTTGCGTTTAATTCTTTCCAATAAATTCCATTTGAATTCAATATCTTTCTTCATAAATGAACCAGCACAAGAAGTATCGAGCATGGATTGATCATTACGAGAAAGCCGAGCATAAAAATTCTAAATAATAATTTCTCTCGAGAGCTCATGATTGGGTCATGAATATAACATTGACTTAAGCCTCCCCCAAGCTTGGGCGATTCTTTATCCTTCACGAGGCCAAAAATTATAAATATAATTCCGATCACGATGAACTAGATGCTTAGGATAGAACTTCTGATGAAATTCCATTTTCAACCGGTTGTAGCTCCATGATCCAATATCATCACATACCCTGTACCATGTCAATGTATTCTCCTTCAAAGATAAAGGAAAGACCTTCTTCTTGACGTGATCCTCGGGCAGACCTGCAAGCTTAAATAATCCACAAACTTCATCCACATAGATTAGATGCAAATCAGGATGTAGTGTTCCATCTCCTGCATAAGGATTAGCTACCAGTTTCTCTATCATACCCGAAGGAATTTCATAATAAATATTTTCAGTAGGTTCAGTAGGTTGAGGGACAACTCTTTGTGTTCCGGTCGAGGTGAAGATACCCCGAACAAGCCCCTCAAAGTATTACTTTCCATAGTAACAAGTGACAGTAAATTTCAGCACACTATATAAATTTGTTTCCTTACCAAGTTCCACTCACCAAAGGCGCTTCACTCCCCGACAATGGCGCCAGAAAAGAGTCTCGATGACCCACAAGTATAGGGGATCTATCTTAGTCCTTTAGATAAGTAAGAGTGTCGAACCCAATGAGGAGCAGAAGGAAATGACAAGCAGTTCTCAGTAAGGTATTCTCTGCAAGCAATGAAATTATCGGTAACAGATAGTTTTGTGATAAGATAATTCGTCACGAGTAGCAAGTAACAATTGTAACAAAGGTGCAGCAAGGTGGCCCAATCCTTTTTATAGCAAAGGACAAGTCTGGACAAACTCTTATATAAAGCAAAGCACTCCCGAGGACACATGGGAATTTATGTCAAGCTAGTTTTCATCATGCTCATTTGATTCGCGTTCGCTACTTTGATAATTTGATATGTGGGTGGACCGGTGCTTGGCTGTTGTCCTTACTTGGACAAGCCTCCCACTTATGATTAACCCCTCCCACAAGCATCCGCAACTATGAAAGAAGAATTAAGATAAATCTAACCATAGCATGAAACGTGTGGATCCAAATCAGCCCCTTACGATGCAACGCATAAACTAGGGTTTAAGCTTCTGTCACTCTAGCAACGCATCATCTACTTATTACTTCCCAATGCCTTCCTCCAAGACCAAACAATGGTGAAGTGTTATGTAGTCGACGTTCACATAACACCACTAGAGGAGAGACAACATACATCTCATCAAAATATTGAACGAATACCAAATTCACATGATTACTTATAACAAGACTTATCCCATGTCCTCAGGAACAAACGTAACAACTCACAAAACATATTCATGTTCATAATCATAGGAGTATAAGTGATGATCAAGGATCTGAACATATAATCTTCCACCAAGTAAACCCGACTAGCATCAACAACAAGGAGTAATCAACACTACTAGCAACCCACAGGTACCAATCTGAGGTTTTGAGACAAAGATTGGATACAAGAGATGAACTAGGGGTTGGAGAGGAGATGGTACTGGTGAATATGTTCATGGAGATTGACCCCCTCTCGATGAGAGGATCGTTGGTGATGACGATGGCTTCGATTTCCCCCTCCCGAAGGGAAGTTTCACCGGCAGGATAGCCCTGCCGGAGCTCTAGATTGGTTCTGCCCAAGTTCCGCCTCGAGACGGTGGCGCTTCGTCCTGAAAGGTCTCTTATGATTTTTTCCTCGACAAAACCCTCCATATTGCAGAAGATGGGCACTAGAGGGCTGGCAGGTGGGCCACAAGCTCGCTAGCCACGGCCAGTGGGCTTGTGGCTCCCTGGTGGGCCTCCTGATGTATTTCTTTTGACCAGTATTTTTTATATATTCCAAAATAATTCTCTGTAGATTTTTAGGACTTTCGGAGTTGTGCAGAATAGGTATCTCAAATTTGCTCCTTTTCCAGTCCAGAATTCCAGCTATCGGGATTCTCCCTCTTCATGTAGACCTTGTAAAATAAGAGAGAAAAGGCATAAGTATTGTACCAAAATGTGTAATAACAGCCCATAATGCAATAATACCAATATAAAATCATGATGCAAAATGGACGTATCAGTAGGCGTTCGAGGCGAGGAGGGAAGGGTCCGTGCAGATGGAGAACAGGGTAGGGAATGTCACCCTGAGTGGCTCATCCTCGAGCCATGGGTCAAGCCAAAACCGGGTCCCCTGACCATTCCCAATACTAAATGAGATGCTGAGGCGAATCTCATCTTTTGTCTTCTGGATAGCATGCCAAAATTGAGAGCCTCTTGCGCACGAGCAAGCAAGGAGTGGCTCACCTCTTAGGTATTTCGCCTGGAGGAGTTGGAGCCATAAGCCACCCTCGATATAAAGGATCCTCGAGACCTAGCGTAGCATGAGGGCCTTATTCATTATGCAAGAGGTCGTGATCCCTAACCCCCTTACTCCTTGGGAAAGTAAATGTCAGCCCATTTAACCATGTGGTACTTCTGACGACCATCGGCGTCCTGCCAGAAGAACCTGGTTAGTTCCCCGTCGAAAGAGCTATGGACGCTCTCCGATAGGATATACAGGCCCATCGTGAACATGGGAAAGCTAGCCAGATTAGCACCAATGAGGATTGTTTTGCTTCCCTTGTAAGTGAAACATCCTCGCCAAGGTTTGGCCTTCGAGGCCACGCGGGCGACCAATGGGTCGAATCCCGAAGTCGAGATTCTCGATTCGGTGAAAGGCATCCCTAAGTATGTTGTGGGGAAGGTCGCCGGCCTGCAGTTCAGGTTATCGGCAATCTGCAGCTACTCCTCGGTCGAGTAACCAAGGATGAAGACTTCACTTCTATCGAAGTTTATCTTAAGCCCCGACATTGATTCAAAGCAGAGCAGAAGGAATTTCAGGTTCAAGATGTCCGGACCGGATCCCTCCAATATAATCATGGTGTCATCTGCATACTAGAGGTGGGTGAATCCTCCTTCGGGAATGAGGTGGCCGACCACCCCTTTAAGGTGGCCCACCATCTGGGCTTTGTCCAGAATCCCGGTCAGGACGTCAACGACAAGGTTAAAGAGAAGGGGGGAATAGGGTCCCCCTGTTTCACCCAGCCGAGGAGGAGAAATAGGGTCCCACCTCGACGTTGATGTTAATGGCCGTCTTGCTGGACTGAACCAGCTGCATAATCCATGTGCACCATCTGTCATCAAAACCTTGGTGGTTCAGCACCAGCCTCAAGAAGGACTAATCCAGGTGGTCATACGCCTACTGAAAGTCCAACTTGAGGAAGACACCTTTAGTCCCCCATGAGTGGACCTCATGGGCAATTTCGTGGAGGGCTAAGATCCCGTCATGAATCCGACGGCCCTTCAAGAACACCGTCTAAAGGGGATGATCTAGCTGCTCCGCCATGGGGCCTAACCGGGTCGCACAAACTTTAGCGAAAATGCGTTCCAGCACATTGATCACTGTAATAGGTCCAAAGTGCCTAATATCCATCGCCCTGACTATTTTGGGGATCAGGGTAATCACGCCGTAGTTGATTCGGGCCATGTCAAAGGTCCCAATGTAAAATTCATGGAACATTGGCATGAATACCGGTTTTATCATATTCCAGAATTGCTGGAAGAAGATTACCAGCAACCCATCTGGGCTCGGGTCCGAGCCCGCCTTCATAGAGGCGATCACTTTGCCCACCTCTTCCTTCGAGAAAGGGAGGGTAAGCTCCACGTTCTCGGCCTCCGACACACGTTCGACGAGGGGGGGGGGCAAAAGTTTTTGGAGATCGATACACCACTATGTGGTGCTGCCGAGAAATGCTCCTTGTAGAAGGAGTAAATATGAGCCCGGACCTGATCCGGATGCTCTAGTAGGTTTTCACCCTCTAGAGACACAGAATAGCACATCTACGTCGCCGACCATTCGGAATCACCTGGAAGTACGCGATATTTGTCTCCCCTTGAAGGAGCCATTTCTGGCCTCCGCGACGCTGCCAGAATAACTCCTCGCACTTATAGATCTCCATTAACGAGGATTCTAGGGCGTAGCGCCTCAGCCAGTCATCAGCCAAGATGCCCACCGAGTCAGCCAGCGCATCGAGGTCCTTCAGCTGGCTGAGCAGCACCGCCTTGCACGCTCTAGATTCCACGCCCAGGTTGGCGCCCCACCCGCGCATAAACTGGCAGGTCACGTGCGAACAATGGTGCCATATGTCCGTCGCACAGTAAGCCCGAGTCGGTGTAGCCGTGGCCTCCAGCCAGCGTTGCCACACCATCTCCATAAACCCTGGTTGGCTTAACCAACTTGCCTCAAAGTGGAACCTCCCCGGTCTAGTGGGGGTATCGTCCCCCGATGAGAAGAGTAGTGGGACATGGTGAGAGCCTATCCGTGTGACCGCCCTAAGCGAACACAACTAAAACATGGCTTCCCACTGCATCGATATGAAAACCCTATCCAGCACGCTCCTGATAGGGTCAACCTGTTTATTGGTCCAGGTGAAACACGCCCCTACTCGTGCAACCTCCCGCAGAGCTAGGTCGGCAATGCAGTCGTTGAACATGCACATCCGCTCCCCGGACTACATTATGGGAGCTCTTATCGTCTACTAGCCGAATAAGGTTGAAGTCGCCTGCAATCACTATGGGTGTATTGCAGCGATCCACCTTATCCCGAAGTTCGTCCAAGAAGTCCGCTGACCTACTATGGTCAGTCAGGCCATAGACAATGATCACCTCCCAACTAAGGTTCACACGTCGGTCCATGATGAACATGCTATAGAAGAACTCCCCGCGGTCCATGTCCTCCACCAAGAACACGTCTTCTCGGCCCCCAACAACATCCCTCTCCCCCCGAGAGGCCTGCTGCGGGTAGCCACTGACACGCGAAGGTGTGGTGGGAGAGGCGCTGGAGTTCATGGATGGAGAAGTCCTCCCGGATGGTCTCTTGGAGGACGACAATATCGATCACTTCCTTCTGATGTAGTCGATCAGTTGTCGCTTCCAACCTAAGTGCCTGAAGCCCCGTATGTTCCAACATAGTAGCTTCATTAGGGAACCATATTCGGGGAACTAGAGGGCCCCACATGTGTGGCCGAACTAGCCCGCCTGCCACCTGTGGGTCGGGCACCCTATTTTGCTGGATGCCCGTGACGCCCTCTCCTAGTGGGGGCATCAACGGTATCGAAGGTGGAGTCCCTTAGGGGAGACCGGCACTAGCGCCACGACCCTCCGTCCGTTGCTCAAAGGGATGGAGGCGTGTGGGGGGTCTGCCCCATAGCACCCGACCTACTACGGGGTTGCCACCGCCAGACGCATACGAACCTGGGATACCCACCAAGGCCTCGACCCTGGGCTCTCTATGCCCGGGGTCGTCCGTGGTGGGATGCACCGAGGACCCATCGCCTCCACACACAGTGCAGGACCTGTCAGCTTCAGTCCGACGCTCTTCACGGGCCCGGGCCTATGCTAACACCCCGTCCAGCCGCTCCTTAGTGCAGATAGCGGAGATCCTCTCCATGCGCGGACCTTTCTCCCCACAGAACACAATGTCACAATCGGTCGCCACCTCACCCAGGTGTGCGAGAGCCACAGAACCAAGAATCACGAAATGATAGTCAGAGCAATGTGAACAAGGGATCTCTAAGGTGGCACCTGGTAAAAGATCCCGAGCCGCCGCACACATGGCCGCCTTCTCCGTGATGGTCGGCACCCGTCCGTTAGCCATCACCTTATTGCCCGACAGACGGGCACTCTGTCGGGGTGACCGATGGAGACGCGGCCGGCTGAGACCTGGCGCCAGGCACGGGGAAGATGATGTCGACCGCGACCGACCCGACATCCTACGATGGCGGAGTGGCGGGGAATAGCGCAAGGGACCCCAAGGTCGGTGCAGGTGGGGTCCCCGACGAGCGAGTGTAGCATACTACCTCGGGAGACCACGGGGATGATGGAGGGTACACATCCATCCCCGGGCTCCTGTTGCCCTCCTCCATGGGCCCTCCCTCTTCCACCATCCCCGACGGAGATGAACGACCAGGGGGGCCTGAACCGCCCAAGCAGGAGGGTCATCATCCCCAGAGTCAGCAGAAGGGTCCTCGGACTGTTTCCGGTCTCCCTCACCCTCCGGGCCCGCCACCCCACAGAAGGCAGCAGAAGAGGCAGGTCAGCGGCCATCCGCTCCTCCAGCTCATCCAGGTCAAGCTCGTAGGAGAGTCGAACCCCCTTTGGGCCCCCGAAGTAAAAGACCATGGACATGCCCTCCACGTCCGACGGCGACTGGCACAAGATCTCCACACGAGATGGGCCATCACCGGGCAGAGACGCCTCGTCAACTGTCAGTAGCTTCCCCACCGGCTCCAAAAACCCCTTAAGTATGTGGTCACACTTGCCCCCCTTGGGTTATCAAAAAGTCTACAAAAGATCCCCTACGCTTGTGGGTTATCCAAACCTTTTTCTGGCACCGTTGTCAGGGAGCAATAGCGTAGTGGTTGATATTCTCGCATGTGCTTGTTTGCTTTATCACTAAGTAATTTTATTTTCTATTCTAAGTTGTTTTTTATCTTTAATTATGGGTAGGAAACGCAAAATACCAAAAAAAAAGTTGTACTTGCTAACCCAGTGGTTGAGGAACCACCCGAAATCTACCATACTGTTGAAGCTTGTTACTTGGATCAACTTCGATCCCTTTGTGCTCGTGCCGAAAACCCAACTAGCTTAGTTGAGGGAAAATCATTAGACGAGCATGCTCATTTTATGCGACACCAATTATCTCAAAAAGGGAAACTCTTATGGCATCAAATTAATTGTTTGTATTGTTGTGCTTGGATTTATGTGAAAAACATTATTTTACTTGTTGTTCTGAAGACACTAAAGAACATCTTCCCTATCAGTGTGTAATGATAATGAAAATACTATCTTCATATGCCAAGGATGTCTATATTATTATGATACCGAACAAATTGAAGAATTTGTCGTTTTAAGGATGCATATGAAATTTCTTCTTTGATTGAAAAGTATGATGATATTCTTTACAAATCTGATTTTTTTCATACATAAATATTGTTATGAAAACTATGCTTCTAATGCTTATGTTAAAGAATTTATTGAAAGAATGTCTATTGTCTTGGAAGAGACTGATATTTTGCAGGAACCTATAGAAGAAGAAATTGCTGAAACTGTGAGCTCATTAGATGAAAAAGATGAGGAGAGTGAAGAACAAAAGAAGGAAGAGCATATTGATTACACGCGCCTTCTAATGAGAGTAACTCTTCAACTCGTACATTGTTTAATTTCCCTTCGTGCTTCCTGAAGGATGGATGCTATGATCCCTTGAATTCATTTGAAATATCCCTTTTTGATGAACTTGATGCTTGCTATGCTTGCGGCAATGATGCCAATATGAAATATGCTTATGGAGATGAACTTACTATAGTTCCTTATGTTAAAAATGAAATTGTTGCTATTGTACCCACACATGATAGTCCTATTATCTTTTGAATTCTTCTAACTACACCATATCGAAGAAGTTTTTACTTATTAAGGATTATATTGATGGGTTGTATTTTACCATTACATTTGATGATTGATGGGTTGTGTTTTACCATTACATATAATGATTTTGATGAATATAATATGCATGTGCTTGTTGTTCATACTTACAATTATTATGAGAGAGGAACAAAATATTCACCTTTCTATGTTTTCAATATGATAAAATTGCAAGAAATTATTTATGCTATGTATTAGCCTTACTTTGTGTGAATGAATTATTCTTTTATGATATGTCAATGTATATGAAGAGAGTTAGATTTCGTTGTCACATGATATATATCACTTTGTACTCATTACTTAATTACAAATCATTGCTAATTAAAATTAGCTTTGATATACCTTGGGATTCGAATGGATTAATTACTTGAGCACTATATGCCTAGCTTAATGACTTTTAAAAAGTGCTGCCAGGGAGACAACTCAAAAGTTTCAGAGAGCCATTTTATTTTGCCGTGTGTTTTTAAATTAATTAAAAACAAAAAATAAAGTGGGATCCATAAAACCTTTTCATAAAGAAAAATAAAAGTGAAAAAATGAGCACCGTTGAAGCACGGGACATCCTTGAATTTTTTGTTCATACCCATGAAATTTTTGTGAATCTTAATTACAATGTTCGTTGATTTTCGGAACAAATCGTCAATGTCGAAGAAAAGGTTCATCGATGTAAAATTATGCATTAAGAAATAAATAAATATAAAATGAAAAAAGAAAGAAAAAAGCAAAAAGACAGTTTCAAGAAAAAAGAGAAAGGGAAAACAAAAAAAACGAACAAAACAGTTCCAAAAAAAGAAAAAGAAAAAGAACTAAGAAAATAAGCGAAAAGCTGTAGTAATCACAAAGGTGAGGTGGCTGATTTGGTTAACCCGGCGTGCGGATTACCAGGAAGCTGCGGTTCAAATCACACCATGCATTGCAGGTCTTTTTGCACTTTAAAGAAAACTGGAAAGAGAAGGTGAGCCGGCCCAACTAGACATTGCAAGTGAGCTGCTTCAGACGTGGGTTTGCAAAATCAGTAGAAACCGACGTCTGAAGCGTCAAATAGGAATCGCCCGCTTTTGCAGGAAATCCTATACAGCGCCTTCAGCGCCGGTTGTTGCTAGTAATGCTCAGGCGCCACAACCCTGGCCCGGATCAAAAATCCCGGAAACAAACGCTTTAGACAAGGGCCACTCATCAACTGTTCCGAGTTTTATCACCGTGCCAACATTCGTGAAGGAGACATCTGCACTTTTCATTTCAGGGTCATTTCGAAGCGTCGTCTTGCTCTCACCGTACACCGCCTCTAGACGCACAATCGAACTATTTTTTAAGTTTTTATTCCTGGGAAGTGGTTGTTCTAATCCTGAGCTCGAGTGAACACTAAAATAAAAAAGAAAAGGAGATAAATTTGTAAAATTCTGATTATTTTTTCCATGTGAAGCATTGACAAAAAAATCTTAGCTTGCAAGATTCCATCACCATATGACATTCGTCAAAATCGTGACAAAAAAACGATGTTCCCAAATGATATTTACAAACGCATTTTCGAGCATCCATCTTTTTGCCACGTTTTCCACGAATGTCATTTCATGATGAAATTGTATAAGATATGAATACATTTGTCAATGTTTCGCACAAAAAAACCTAGATTTTTTATTTTATTTTCTTTTTTGGTGATTTTACTGTTCACGTGAGCTCACATGAACTCAGGCTTAGAACAACACTTTCGTTATTCCTGTCCCTATTCTTGGAGTAGCAAGATTCAAACTCCAATCATGAGAGTTGGCAGCGGCGATTGCTCGTAACCACTATGTCGAGCTCAATATATTGACTAAAACTAAGAAATAGTGCCATTTGACCCTTTCCTTAGTGAACATATATTAAATATACCCATTATAAATTATTTTAAAATGAAAATATAAATTTGAAAAAATAATTCTAAAAAATATTGAAAACAACCTGGAATTAAAAAAGGTTCGTAGAAATGAAAAAAATGCATTGACTTCGAAAAAAGTTAGTTGAATTGAAAACGAAAGTTCATTGATTGAAAAAAATATTCATTGAATTGGAAAAAAAGAACATCAAATTTGAAAGAAAAATTCATCAAGTTTTTAAAAAAGCTCCTCGATTTGAAAAAAATATTGCCAGATTTGAGAAAAACATTGATTTTAGAAAGAATGATCGATCCAAATTTTTTTCATCGATTCTGAAAAATAATTGTGCATTTAAGGAAACAAAAAAATAGATAAAAGAATAGGAAAACAAATCCTCAAACCGAAGGGAATAGAAGGGGAAAAGGAAGTAACTTTGTACAATTGAACAAGATGTCCTAGTGGTTACCGCATTATGGTATGAAAAGAGAAGACTTGTGTTTAAACTAGTCGTGCACTCTTTTTCTAAAGTATAACAGAAAAGGAAAGGAAAAAAATGGGCTGGTCCAACACATAGGGCGGGTGTGCACCTTGTACCATTATACTAACGGGGTCATCTTCGATTATATTTGCAAGTATCTCTGACCTAGCTACGCTCGAGGCTCTGGCATGCCGCGAAGCACTAGTTTTGGCTCCAGACCTATTGCAGACACATGCAATTATAAGGTCAAATTGCAAGGAGGCGGTCTCAAATATATCTCAAGGCAATTGTGGCAAGCATGGTCAAATTATTAGAGAGATTAATATCATGTCGGTAGATTCTCAACATGTTTCCTTCATTTTTTAGGGTAGAGATTCAAATGTAGAGCCACATAGTCTTGCTAAGCACGCGCTTACTCTTCCTGCTGGATGCCATGTGTCGCTCCTTCAGCCTCCTAACCTCCGACGTATTTCTCAAACATTCTTCAGACATAAATAAAGCATGTGGTTACCTAAAAAAAATACCTATAACGGGGCGCCAAATAGAAACTGCCCACTTTGGTGAGGTATCCTATTGGCGCATAGGTCGTGCCCTAGCCACCTAGTGTATACCCCCTCCTGCTTTGGGCCGGCCTTCCCCGCCGGTTTTGGGAAGGTTCTAGAACCTTCTCTAAACCGGTTTTTTCATATGTTTTTCTTACGTTTTTTCCTTACTTTCCTTTTTTGCTTTCCTTTTCTGTTATCTATTATTATTGTTACACCTTTCTTAAATTTCTTATTTTTTGTGAATATATTTTCGAAATTGTGAAATTATGAACATTTTTCAAAAATCATTAAAAAAACGTGAACATTTTTGGAAATGCGCATTTTTTTAAAAAAAATCACGAACATTTTATAATAATTTTCACGTTTCTTTGAAAATTTGTTTTTGAATCAGTGTACATTTTTAGAATCGATGAACATTATTTTGGAAATTGGAGGAAGTTTTTTAAAACATTCACGGACATTTTCTTATTTTAACGACATTTTTCGAAATGCATGAACAGTTTTTGTATCATCAAAAAAATTACGAATTAATGAACTATTTTTGAATTTACGAATAGTTTTTTTATTTTTAGAATATTTTTTGAAAATTAATGAACATTTTATTCAATTTCATTAAAAAAAATACAATAACTTTTTTAAAAATTATGACCAGTTTTTGCATTCCCAAACTTTTTGTTTCAAAACCGTGAACATTGTTTTGAATATGCGAACATTTTTTAATGTCACAAACCTTTTTTGAATCCACAAACATTTTATGATTTCTTGAAATTTTTGTTCCAAGATTCGATTTTTTTTTAAGTTTCAAATATTTTCAAAATCCAAAATTATTTAAAATAGAATCAAAAGCGGAAAAGAAGAGAAGAAAAATGGAACTAGAAAAACGGGGCGCCCGCACATAGGCCCACCTAAACGGGCATGATGCATCTCCTCCCAACGCGCAGCATGCCGTATAGGAGGTCCCCGCTTGTTCGCGTATTCTGCCACGTTGCGCTCGATGCGCAGTAAGTCTGTAGGTGTGTGGGTGACCGAGTACCCAACCAAACTAGCGAAACCACTCTCTTCTCGTCTCTTGTAACATATAACATATCTTGCAACGTACTCCCTCCGTCCAAAATAAAAACCGCACATTTAATACTAGATTAGTACGAATTTTATACTAAATCAACGACATTTATTTTACGACGGAGAGAGTATAACGTCATGCCTTCCTACATGGCTTCGCTCCGAGAACCATTCTTTTCTCCGATCACAGCACATGGTCCAACCTTGGTGTGAGCCCTTGCATACATGCAATCCAATCCAATCCAATCCAAAGGGACATGTTACCTACAAGCATCAAGAGATACCTCACACTCAATCAATTTGTACCAACACGACCCGTACGTACGCACGTATGCCATCCCTATGGATGGGCTGTCTGATCAACCAATTAGACTCAGCCACCCTCATCTTCCTCGCTTTCCTAGTTACAATCTCCCACAGTTTCTTCCCTGCCATCAGGTTGCGCGTGCTGCTACGTACGCGTGCCTTGCGTGAGACCGACGACAATCACGGCATATATATTTGATTTCATCAGTGAAATGTGTCACACCCACCCTATCAGCTTATCACACCATCATCTATCTACCAGGAGCCGGGGACTTGGGGGCCACCAACAGCTCCGCAAACTTCATCACCTTGGAGACGCTGGCCAGCACCTCGTAGGGCGTCACGTCCCCCGTCACCACCACCTTCTTGTTCTCCAAATCCACCTCAAACGACGACACGCCTGGACACACAAGAAAAGAAACCAATGTTGAAGATGAACCAACACAAGAAATATCTATCTACCGATGCAGATGCCTGCACCACGGATCCTTCTCCTGTTCTTGCCCCGACAACGAGCCGTAGGGCGAAGCTGATAGGCCGCTTGGCGATCTCAATTATTAGCGCCGCGGCAGTAGTACCAAATCTTGGCCACCGACTGGCGGTGCTGCCACTGCCACCAAAAGTTTTTCCAGAAAAGGCAGGCAGCCCTGCACATGCGCGGAGTGCCAACATGTGCAGATGTGCCAGGCAACGGCAACGCGAGGCCGATCCATGCATGCATCGGCCCGTGGTAGCCTACCTGCGCGGCCAAAACGACACCGGAGGCAACTCAGGCGCACAGGATCGATGCAGACATGCGGTGACCTGTCCTGTAGTATTCCGTAACATGCCACAACAGTGCTAGCGTGCTGACTTGAAAGCTTTCCGGCGCTCATGGCAGCAGCGTGGCAGTGTTCGTTCACTGTTGGCCATCAGCCCAGCAACGAACGAGGGTGGCAGAGCAGAGTAGAAATTTGGGGTTTTGTTTCACTTGCTGCGTTGAAAACTATGAAAATGATTGGAGGCCCGCAGAGGTCAAACCTGCCGCAGGGCGTTTTTTTCCCCTTCCCGCGTCTGACTGACAGGCCGCGACTTATCTCTGCTTCAAATGCTTCTGGGCTCCTAATCCCCGTGACGCCCCTCGCCCATGTGGTGGCCACGACGCTACTCTACTTTGAAAAATTATCCGGTCTACAGATCCGCGCCACATTTCACAGTCGTTGATTACTTCGAGATCCTGGATATACTAATGCCCCCGCCTCAACAATAGGAAATGCACACCATTTTCTATTATGAAATACTACTACGTAGCAGTAAGAAATGCACACTTGGCTATGTCTGAATTATCAACAGATTGAGGTGCATTGAAAGGGAAGAGAAAATTAGAGTAAGATACGAGACCGAAGTCTGCTGTATCTTGTGCAATTTCGCAAGCAATCGCATTTTTTTTCTTTCGAAGCGAAGCAACCGCACTTAGATAAGCAAGGAAAGAACAAGCTGTCCCTCCGCGAACAATCAGCAAAGCTTACGGCCTGATCAGCTGTATAAATCTGCAACTATTTTTTGTTTGGGCTGAAATGGGAGTAGCTTTATGGCAGCAAGCACCCCAGCATGATTGTCTGCTTTTAGCACTAGGCCCTGTCAAAAGAATCGGAACACTGCCCCGAAAAAATGATTCAAAAGGTTCAGTTCTCATGTGTGTCGTACCTTCCATCTTGGAGATGTGCTTCTGAACTTTCCTCGCGCATCCATAGCAGTGCATGGACACCCTCAGCTCCACTGTCTGCACGTAATTACGCAGGTGAATATCAGCAGTGTCAGACCACATCATGTTGTGCAGAAGCAGCTCAGAGATAGAACATGTGTTTAATTACCTTTGGCTCCAGATGGAAAGCGAGGGTCTTAGCCCCGCCGCCGAAGTCCTTGAGCTTGAGCAGCTCCTCCAGCTGAGCGCTCACCAGGGCCTTCCCCTCGTTCTCCTCGTCATCGTCCTCCACGGCGTGCACGCAGACGCAGGCGTTGGCGCACACGGCGAGGGAGAAGCAGTCCAGCACCCTGTCCAGCCCCAGCTTCCTCCCCATCTCCCTCTACCTCGATCTCTATCTCACTCACTACGGCTTCTCTCTGTCTCTCTCTCTCCTTCTGAAGTGAAGCTCTGAAGTGAAAACGGCACTGCAAAGTGCAGAGGCCCTTTTAAGGCGACGAGGAAGACGAAGAAGAGACAAGCTGGTACGCGCGCTCAGCGAACAGGCCTACCAAAGCACTAGGAATGAGGCAAGGGATGAGAATATATATGCATATAAGCGGCGTGGGGGCAGTATAAAAGTGGGCTGTAGCTCAAAAGTCCGAAGCAGCTCCCGATGCTGAATACAATTATAGCTTTTGTTTTGGTGCAAGACAGAGTCATGAGCCGGTTTGACAAGGGGACTGGACAGAGGAACAAGCTGGCGAGCCCTCCATGTGACAATGTGCTTGCCTATTGGCGCTACCACCCGTGGAATTATGCATTTTTGCGATGCCCATGCGTACATACGCTACACCCCGATCGCGAGCTGAAAGCATAACCATAGAATAGAATGAACCCAATCATGCGTCGTCGTACAAATGAGGGTCTGGATGGCCTTTACATAAAAGCAACTGAAAAACATCCTTTCTTTCTCGAAAGAAATATACATACATATACAAGTAACTGAAAACAAGGAAAAGTTAGGTTAGACACGTCAGGGTTCACCGGTCGTCTTTCACTTGCACGCATCGGCGATCGGTGGGGAATATATATGCACAAGTGAAGGCAAGGCATGTACACATACACAAGCAAGACGGCGGCGATTACCATATAAAACCATATCCGCCTTGCCCTTGAGCCGATGAGAGGACAAAGCTTTATACAATGGCGACGGACTGACTAATAAGGATATAAAACGGCCTCATGTCACCTTCATTGACGCATGCCACGGTGCATCTCTTCCAGTGTTTTTTTCTTCTTCGAGGGGGTGCATCTCTTCATTGTGGAGTAGACCACGACTTTGCAAACGACGACCTTTTAGCCTTGCCAATGGCCACTATATATCTATGCAAATTTGACAAGACTGACCGTGTCAGGATTTGCTAAGTCGCTTTGCTAAATGCAGACTAGTTCCAACTGAACGCATCAACGCACTCCTCTACGTGTTCATGAGAAAACGGATGTGCCTCTTTTTCAAAAAACATGTATACTACCACTCTCTCCGATCACAAATATAAGATGTTTTGTATATTTTAATATAAATTACAAACACATTAAAACATGTTTATATAAATCTGATTCACCAAAAAGTTCGAACGTCTAGATTTATGAGCGGAGGGAGTACTCTTCAAGCGTTATCTTTTGCCGGCTGTACTGACTCGAGAGGGAAGAATCTCTGGGTGCTACTACCATGTCGTGTTGTATGGTGCTGTCACCTTTCTACTAGCCGAAAGCTAGCATAATGCGCATCGACAGGTTTGACAAGAGACGCGAAACCCCCGATCGATGGATCGATTGATTGATTAATCCGTCATATCTGTAGATAGCTATGCGCAACATCTTAATCGCCTCCAGCTTTGATCCAGTGAGCCGGGAATCTAGTGGTGGGCCTCCGCGATTTACCTGCCTGCTTGCCGCGCGCGCCAATGTCTGTCTGTGTGTGCGCGTGCATCTATCTCTCTATCTGGCGAGGCAATGGCCCGAGGGACAAGCATGGCATGGCAGGTGGGCCCGACCGGCACGGCATTATTGTCTGGCTGGCTGGGGGGCGCAGGTGAGGCCGTACGTACGCTTGCCCGAGAGGGACGGGGCGTAGCATCTGCCCCTTGCGTCGATGTGGATCGATGCCTGAATTATGTGAGGCCAACACGATCGATGACAGGTTTCAGTATCTTCCGCCCACTCGCAAGGCCTACCTGGGCCACCCCGGCCAGAGCACTCTAGGTGTCCGGTAGTACTGGCTACGAAATGAAACGCAGAGACGTTTCACCAGAAGCACGGCGCGCCTCGTTGCTTTGGTTCAGTCACCAAAACGAAACGATGTGGTGATGATGAGCCGACAGTGAGAGCGTGACGTGTGTCGCGCGGACGGTGAAGAGCCATACCACGTGTGCCCAAAACTTACTGGAGGAAACGAGACCGCTGGAAAAAGCATAGGAGCACTATAGTGTGGTTGGCTCTTTCTGTCAAGAGTGTCCATCCATCATATGCACGGGAGAAGCCATCGTTCTGTCGCTTCAGGTAGTCACTCAGTCGGGCGGGGACGGGCAACCGGAAATGAGCTGCGATCTAGGCTTGATGGTGTTCCCGATTCCCTGTCTGCACGTAAATGAACACCACTCGCAGCAGAGATGGCCAGGTAGAGAGCTGCTTGTGACCAACTCACAGGCTCAAGTGTGCACAGCCAGGGCCCAGGGAAACCCCTTTGCCACGTCCAAACCACGATCATGTTTTCGTGGTTGGAGCCGAAGGTGGAGCAAGAAACGAATAGGATGCTGTAGGATGATGGAGAGGACATGGGCTGGGGAAAACAGGGGCCTCCTTCTCCCTTACCCGTTTTGTGCAGAGGGAATCTATGTGGACCGTGTTTGCAACCAGATGTTCAAGATTACCCTCTTCCCTGACTAGAAGACTGGGTTTTAACTAGCCATGTCCCAGCAGCCCGCAAGAAGAGAGAACTATGAGCAGCATACAAATAAGTCTACATTTGACTCACTGAGTTTCGTCAAAAGAGTAAGAAGACATGGCTAACCACCAACTAGGAGTCAACATGCTGCTACTAACAGCGAGAAGCGATATGGTTTGCAGTTGCCATTGTTGATTTAGAACAAATATCAAACCAAGGCCATGCTGGCAAAACGAGCAAACCAACTGGAAATTAGTACGGAAGAGCAAAGTTACTCTTCTTGCCCAGGAGCAAGAGTTCACGGATCGAAACTGCCACCTTGGGATCACCATGGTGAGAGATCTGCCAAGGCCATAAGCTCAATAGTGGCATGTCCATGAGGAAAAATAACAAAGAAGAAAAAACATATTCCCTCCGTCCCATAACATAAGAGCGTTTTTGACATCATGGGACGGAGGGAGTAGCATGTAAGAATGGAATACCAGACACAACAGAAGGAGCAGGCCAGTGCAGACAACTATAGCAAGGACTTGCTTAAATAGTCAAACCTGCCAAGGTTACAACGTGCAGCAATATTACAGATTTACACTGGCGAACATATCACCTAATTTAGATAGACTTGTACATGCCGCACGCATGACTGAACAAACAATGAAAAATCACAATGCATATACATAGTACGTACTATAAAGGTTGCTCACGGTTTCCTAGTGATTGCTGAACCCAAGGCAGTTCAAGAAGAAGGCAGAAGACAGCAATGAAATAGGTTGGTGGTTCCAATGAAATCAACATAGAATATGAATATACAGATGTACTCCCATGTCGGTCAAAGTGCCAATTGCCTAGAAACAGTGAACACATCATCCAAAGCCTATGTGTTACTATAACAAAACCTAGATTCACAAGTCAATGCAATTAAGTGCTGTCAATAACGAAGAGGGCATCATCTTTTTCCAAAATCTACTCGGAAGCTGCAAAAGTGGGCATACCTGGTGTATTTTGTTACAACAACAAAGCGCTTCACGAGGAAAAAAAACAAGGATCTCAGGACTTGGGACTTAGAAAGTACTGAGCTGTGCGCTATAATTGACAGCTGTAGCAATACAATGCAGAATGCGCTAGTTCTGATACAGACTGAAAGCTGGTCCTGTGGATTCACTTTGGTTGTCACTAAACTCATTACCTTCAAGAAGCGAAGTTCATCTCTGAGTATCTGATAAATTATAAGCGATGTCAATACATATACTTGATGTTAACACCGAGACCTTATGAATTCCCATGATCTGAACTTACCTGAGAAGTTTGTTCTTGCGCTGGCCAAGCTCATGACCTACAGCCTCTGCCAAAAAGGTAGGAGATAAAATATAAGTTGTACTTATAGAATAAGATCTGGAGAATAATTACCATTTAAACACCAGCCAAGACTAAAAGAATACAGAATACGCAATGAGACCGAGTGGTTTCTTTCACCTTGTATTTCAGGGGAGTTCAACAAAACAGGAACTTCAGTCACACAATGGTTTCTGCAGGGAAAAAAGGAGAAATTAAACATAAAGCAATGGGTACTCATCTTTCTTGTACTGTACTGTAGTTCTTGTTTGCTAAGTACAGTAACTATGATGCAAGTTTCACAAGCACAACACACAATCTAACTTGAAATAGTCAGGCCGTTGGCAGGCACTACATGAATACAAAACCTCGAATCTGTAAAGAAGTGGAACAAAGGCAAGAAATGCACACACCAACATACAAGGTATAAAATTACAAAAATTCGTGTGTTGTACATTGATGCCTATAAAAGAATCAATGGAACAGGTGGTGAAACGAAAAAACCTCCAACATCCCGTTTCCAATATCCATGAAGTCATATACTGACTTCCTCTTCTCGAAAAAAATACTGACTTCCTACACAGAAACGTTTTTCTACTGTTTTACTCCCTCCGTTCACAAATATAAGACCTTTTAGAGATTTTATTAATATGGACTATATAAGAAGCAAAATGAGTGAATGTACACTCTAAAATGCGTCTATATACATCCGTATGTAATCCATATTGAAATATCTAAAAGGTCTTATATTTAGGAATGGAGGGGGTATGACTTATACTGGAAATCCCAGTAAGGCAGCTAAAAGCAAAAGTCCGACTCGCACCGGGAACACTGTACAGAGAAAATGTAAGAAGATATAGGAAAAACTAGCTCTGAGATTATGGTGTCTTAACAATCTTCATGCTATTATTGTGATTACACTGAAGATAGCCAAAATCTTTAGCACCAACCTGACCACAAAGGAAACCATTATCCGTGGTACGTATTATTTTTCAGAGTTCAGATGCTACACTCTGACTGCAACTGATGCAACTACAACTGCAGTTAGGCAAATACCAGTAGCTTTGTTCCAAAGTATACATGCACCTATAAGGTGAGAACATGATATCTGAAAGCATGTAACATAAAGGACACAGAAGTTAGAATTTTACCTTGGGAATACTGATAGTTGGGGATAATGACTGCCAATATAAGAAGGATCATATGTTGCCCCAAGAACCCCAGTAGCACCAGATAATGCTTGCAGCCTAATTTTCAGAAAATGAAGTCAAAGAGGGATCAAATGCCGGTTTACATCAAACAATAAGATAACACAATCCAACCATAGTAAAATGGATGTAACTAGAATTGCTGGCTAGTGATTAAGAGCTCAGGCATATTCCATGCTCTGATTAAGCAGATTCAACCAATCTTAACAGCAAATTCGAGAATCCTACAAAATGGAATCAGACTGTTTTGCCAGTAAGTGCCATGCAATCAACCAGTTCAGTACCATGATGTTCTTCCTAGGAACCCATGGCTTTGTCATATTCATCTATTCTGTAACAACACATGACAGGAAGGTACAGTATCCATGGATACCATGCCCAACACAGACAGGCCTTCAGCATGCCATGGAGAAGTATTGTCTGTGTTCTGATAATTTGTCTACAGAAAAAAAATTCCATTTATGGCATGGCATGGACAAGTGTTGGACTGTGAGACATAGGTTGGCCCAAATGACTCAGCTATGGCATGCATTGCGTTTGGCAATCTGCCTTGGCGTCCTTTTTTCTTCTTCATGCCTATTTTATCAGATTTGTAATAATTCGGCTGTATGCATCCTTAGCTGGCGCAGAGGACTGAGGTAATGAAGCTTCAATTTTCTAAAAAAACAGCTTGTGCACCACAACCAATCACAAATATCTGTAGTACTCACGAAGAAATTAGCTAAATGGAGTTTGCAGCTTCAATTTCAAGATACCAATCAGAAAAATGAAGCAATACTTCTTCCAAAAGATCTATACGAAATTTGAATCCCACATACCAAGTAATTTGACTAAGCTCAGAACTGTCACTGGATTGATGAGCCAAAAGTCCTGGCACAGCCATACCAGTGCATGGGATATCAGGTCCCCCAGGATGCTGCTCACTGAACTTCATAACTACAGAGGAAATGGAGTTCGAAGTTAGGGTAACAGAGAATGTGCAGGACCAGAGCCTCAAACATGCACATATTTCAGAAGAAAAGGACAAGTACAAGAGTACGGACTATGATAATATAACACACATGATAACATTAGCATAATAACAAACAAGATTTGGTATGAACCAGCAAGTCTACAGCTAGTAAAATGACACCTGGACCTAATCCTTATTCTGGAATGACCAGAGTAGTATTTCTTAATGTTCTCTAGCAGCTAGGCTGGGGTTGAAAACTTGCACATATGCACTTCTGGAGCTCCAAATCGTAAAGAAGGAACTATTTGAGTTATCAAATTCATTCTACAATATTTAAAACTTGTTGAAATCAAATCTCGGTGCCATTTCCCCCCTCTCTGAAGTGCGTGACTGCATGGAAGTTTCTGTACCAAGTGAGAACAAACTTTAAATGTGGACTGTTCTTTTTCTTTTCTTTTCGAAAAAGAGGTTGGACAGCTCTACTGGTTGCAATTTTATAATTAAACTCATATATGTATCCCAACTAACAATACATACCTGGCAATACTGCTGGAGTGCCAAGAGTAAGGCCCTTGGCTCCTGTAACATCAAGAGCATGATGTCCACCACAAGGAAAAGAGACACTCACTGCTTCTGCCTTATCATTTTGCGGAACTATAATATACGGTACCAAAGAATTGTTTGACCCAGGCGGTGGACTGGTCTCTGCATCTTCAGTTGAACTTATCAGTGCATTTTGTGGATGAGATTGAATTTTGCTGGTACTGGCAATGTTTTGATGAAATATCTGAGTAGATTCCCTTGGCGTTGGTAGGACAGGTTGTTGAACTGACCTTTGCTGATAGACTGCATTACTGAATTCAATATAAGAACTAGTTGCTTGACTAGTTGAAGAAAGTTTGTTCTTTGTGGGGCCACCAATGTTCAAACCACTTCCTTGGTCCCTGGATTTTGAATATTGGCTATTTGATGTTGATACAGATGAATGAGAACCAAGGTTAGGCATGCCTTTTACCATGCTAAGAGAACCAGTATTTCCATGCTCACAAGACGGGGCAAAAGCCTTCACTCCAAAACTGGCACGAGATTGTGGTTTCAGAGAACTATGTGCCATTCGAACGGAGGATGAGAATAGCTTACTTAGAATGTCAGGTCGTGCTTTCCTTCTTTCTATAAAGGGGAGTTCTTGCTTCGACGAAAACTCTTGTTCAGTCTGCAAACTTGAAGTTCGATGTGAATTCTTTCCCACGCCTGTATCAGAACAGCCCTCTTCATTCTGTGATCTGGAATATGTCCTATGAAGAAAACACAACAACATAGTTAATGCGGAATTCAGCTAGCAATCTCTAAAAAAGGGGGAAATGGATTCACACTTTACCTATTGTTTTGCACTGAATAGGTTTCAAAAGTATTCTTCCAGTGAGGTTGGTAGGGCCTTGATGGTTTCTCTCTGTTTGGTGCATTGTTGTAACCTTTAGCATTCACATAACAGATACGAGATTCTGCCCGGGCATTGTAAAAGTTCTTCTCATCATAGTACGAATGGGATTTTCTTGGAACACTTCTGTAGTTCTTGGCACTGTAATAGGACTTGTAGGTCTCTTTTGGAAATCTATTGTAGTTGTTGCTACTCCCATACTTGTAGTCTGCTCTGTAATCATGATAATAGGATGCAGATTTGGTTCCTTCTAGGTAACCATGGTTAACGTCATGAGTTCTACCACCGGCCCATGCTCTGAAAGGACTTCTTGGCCTCCTTGTCTAAACAAAGCAAAGCAAATCAACGAAGTCAGTAAGAGTACTACATAATAGATAGGGGGGAAGGCATGATACACACACTTTCATGTTGAACATCATGGGTATTAATCTCATCAAACGGATCATGGTTAACGTCATGAGTTCTACCACCAGCCCATGCTCTAAAAGGACTTCTTGGCCTCCTTGTCTAAATAAAGAAAAGCAAATCGATGAAGTCAGTAAGAATACTACACCTCCAATCCAAAATAAGTTCTGTGGTTTTAGTTCAAATTGAAAGGCGTGATACACACACTGTCATGTTGAACACCATGGGTATTGATCTCATCAAACCGATCATGGTTAACGTCATGGGTTCTACCACCAGCCCATGCTCTAAAAGGACTTCTTGGCCTCCTTGTCTAAACAAAGCAAAGCAAATCAATGAAGTCAGTAAGAATAAATACCACACCCTCCGATCCAAAATAAGTGTCGTGGTTTTAGTTCATTGAACTAAAACCAATATTTTGGATCAGAGGGAGTACATAATAAATAGGGGGAAAGGTGTGATACACACACTGTCATGTTGAACATAATGGGTATTGATCTCATCAAACCGATCATGCAGCCATACACTATCATCTTTAGAATTCCATAACTTTTGGCCACCAAAAAAGTTCCTGAATTAATAACATGGACAATATCAGGCAGAAACTATGGGCCAAAATTTATAGTGAATACAGATGGAAAAAATTATAGAAAAGGGAGCCAACATCAAACTCTACCTACCAATCTGTAGAAGTTGTGCCAAGCAGCCAATGGCAGTGAGTAACAAAATGCAGTTAGGTAGAAGTTTATCTGTTTAAGCTCTTACAACAAACAGTACTTGTACAAGTTCCATCTAGACAGTGTAATACGATGTTTCCTTTGAATGCACGATCTTATCATAGTCTCCAATCGAGCAACAGTTGTCTCACTGTAAGCAAGTTGGTGCTCCCACTAAGATACCTCTGCAATCCTTGCTGCAACTAAATGCGAAAATGCAACACACATGCTTTCAAACGAATAACGGGAGAGGAAGCAACCAGTGGAAGACGAAATGCCCGAACCTCTGGCGCCCGCGGCTGCGGTTTTCCTTGTTCTGGAAGCGATCATCGTGCATGTAGAAGGCGCCAGTTCTCGGCACGGCGTGGGGCTCGAACCCCTTGTTCTCCTTGTCCTCTTCTTCCAGTTCGGCTCCCGTCTCAGCCTGGGTCTCCTCGTCCTCCGGCGCCACAGCCACCTCATCCGGCGCCACTCCCTCGGCCTCTCCACCACCACCAGATCCTGCGTCGAACTCCTTGCGAACCTCCTCGCATTCCTCAGAACCCTCGTCTTCGTAGTACACCTCGGCCGCGCCCAGCTCGTCGGGGTCGGAATCGGACCCGACCACCCTCGACGGCGGCGGTGAACCACTCCCCCCGCCGCGGCCGCCGCCGCCATCGCCGCCGGCATCGCCCTCCTCGTCGTCGTCGCTCGCCGCCTCGCGACGCCTCAACACCGGGAAGGGCGAATCGTCGACGTCGCTCACTTCCTTCTCCTCGTCCCCCGCCGCCGTCGCCGCCTTCTCCTTTTCGGCCATAGAGGCCACCGCGCCAATTGGGCGAGAATGCTAGCTAGGGTTTAAGCTAGGGTTTGAGGGAATCGGGAAGGTTCGAGAGGCTTCTCAACCTCGCGTGTTGCTCAGCTTTTTGGCGGACTGGCTTGATTTGATCACCTTTAGTGGTCGATCAGCTTCTCTGTTGTCAGGGGAAAGAGAGGGGCATTCATTAGCTGGAACCACTGCGATCTCCCTTGTCTAAATCTTGGCATGTCCAGTAAAAACAAAACAAAAAAACATTTATTTTTTTAGGCAAACTAACGAACCTTTATCAATCCGTCACCATGTTTACAGGGACGAAAGAAAGATCTCCCGGATGGCCTAACCAAACATGACGACCAGGACCGAGAGAAAGAGTATGTTTCGCTAGGTTGTGAACCTCCATATTGGAGCTCCTAAATTCCTGAACAAAATTACAGAGCTGAAAATTCGAAGAATGATCTAGTATTTCATGTAAAATTGCCCCATAGATCGCATTGCCTCCCTTTCGAAGGTCATCAACCACCAGCTTGAAGTCGGAAGAAACATGAATGCGCCTTATATATAGATCGTCCTAGAGCGCCAAGGCTTCTCTAATCGCCATTGCTTCTAATGTTTGAGGATCGGTGATGTACATGAAGACCATTGTCAACGCTCCCAGATAACTTCCGTCTCGATCACGACATACAACGGCAATAGAGCCAAAACCTCTGGCCGATACCGCATCATCTACATTAACTTTGGCGCACCCCGCCACCGGCGGCACCCATTGTGTGGGTTCAGGCACAGCTTGGGCTACCGGCATCGGTGGCTTGTTGTTGCTGACCTCAAGTTCAGATAAGTAGCTAGTGATGAATCCATGTGTCGGCGTGTGGTGACTGGAAAATTTCCTCATATATTGCCTTTCGACGAGCTCCCCAGATTGCACATGCGGTAACAACCAAACAGACAAAGTCTTTCTCGTTTAGCAGTTTATGCATAGCAAAAAGCCACTCATTCGGGTCATCGTTTTGATTTCCCGTGATTTTCTCGACCAGCTCCTCCAGCACTAGGGTCCAAATGCTCCTGGACATAGTGCAAGCAAGAAGGGCATGTCTCCACGTATCTCTCGCTCCACAGAGCTTGCAACTATCAGCATCAGCCATATGCCTGTGGTGTTGAACTTCACCAGACGACATAGATTGTCTTGCTAAGCGCCACACAAACATCCACAGTTTCGAGGGAACTCGGATATGCCAGATTGTGCTCCAGCTCGCGCTCTCTTCGATGGAAGAGGCTCCATCTATTCCTTGCAACAAATTTTCTCGTTCGAGTTTTGTCCTTAAGATTATTTTGTAAGCCGATCTCACTGTAAACATGCCCCTTGGTTCCTCATGCCAAGCCCAAAAGTCCGACACTCTGCGTGTACACAATGGAATTTTTAGAATCTAATTAGTGTCAAACGGAGTGAACACTTGCCTGACCAAAACTTCATTCCATGTTGCGGTGGGTGCGTTGATCGGTTCAGAAACTTTGTCCGGGGGAATTAGGATTAAAGATGTTATTGGGCGTTTCAAGCTATCCCTCGGAATCCAATTGTTGAGCCATATATTGGTTGTTTCACCATCCCCAATCCTTCTAACAATGCCTTGTGTCAGCATCACACCTGGCCATGGGTAGCCCGGCCCGGTCGGCCCGGCCCGACCCGACCCGAAAAAGCCTGACCCGACCCGGCCCGACCTTGCCCACGGGCCGGGCTCGGGCCTGAAAAAACCCGAGTTTATGCCTATGTCGGGCCGGGCCGGGCTTGGGCCCAAATATCAGGGCCAATGGCCGAGCCGGGCTGGGCTCGGGCCTGGGTTTCTAATGCCGGGATTTTTTAGGCCCGGCCCGAGGCCCGTCCTGACCCGAGGTTTGTCCAGGTATAGTCAGCATATCCCTGCCATCGAGGACCGAAGCCAAATTTGGGAAGGGTGATTGTAAGTGCATCTAGTACCCCTTAGTGATTTTGGTGTATTGAAGACTTATAGGTTAAGAGACTGATGCATTTGTAAGTGTACATGGGCTCTATAAGTCGATGAGGAGTTTGATATATTCGAAGATTATCGACCCCTAAAAATGCATGTCTTCAACTGAAGACTTTGGTGAAGACTTTGGTATTCCCTAAAGACTTTGAGAATGAAGAAGTTGGTGTGACCTTGAAGATATGAACGACGACTATGAAGCATGAAGAATTTAGTTTTCGTAGTTTCATTTCCTTCTTTGAGTCATAGGAAACACCGTGCTGTTAAAGGGGGCCGAGGTAATACTAAGGAAAATTTCCAACTGATGCTCAACTCAAAAGCCTCAACCTATCCAATCCTTTGAGTGAAGCCTTTGGAAATATCTTGCGGTTCAGTCAAGTTCTTCGGTGATAGAGACGAAGTTCTTCTGGTCTCTGGTGAAATTTGTCTAACTGAGGAGTTAGGATTTCGCCAGTGCGAATTGCCTACAAGTGAGGAATATGATAAGCCCGAGGACTTTCATAGTTCGAAATTACGACCGTTATTGTGCTTAGCGCCAGCTGTCCCCAATCATCCTATCCACATAACGGTCATATCATCGGGGGCATTTATGTCTTATCATGTCAGGTTGCACACTGGCTATAAATAGCCACCCCCTCAATCACTAGTTGGTTGGCTGCTCCGAGAGAGAACTGACACTTGTCATTTGAGAGCAACCCATCCTTCGAGGACTTTGAGAGAAAATTATCAGTGAGGAAAAACCCCAAAACCAAACCACCAAACCCAAAGTGATTGAGCATCACTGAAGAGATTGTTCATGTGTGGAACCAACACTTCTTACCTTTGAAGACTGTGTATCTTCCAGACGGTTAGGCATCATGGTCTAGTGCATCCTGCAGTTAATTGGGGATCACAGAGGGACCTTGGTCTAGAGCATCCAACAGTCAATTGTGGATAGCCGGGTGACCGGTTTGTGAGGGTTTTGGAAGTCTACCCTAAAGACTTACCACTAGTGTTGGGTGAGGACCGTGTGACTTAGCTCAAGGAGAATACGATAAGGACTGTGTGTCCTGGGACTGTGTGTCCTCTAGTTTAAATACCAGGCCGCTCCGAACCAGACGTACAACTGTCACAATAGTTGGAACTAGGTCATCTAACCATTGTCTTCATCGAGCTACCTGGTTCTATTTCCTCAACCCTTTCATTTCCTCATATACTTGTTGATGAAATTGATCGTTACTACTTGATGAATTTGACTGAAGACTTTCTCAATTTCCTCACCTCAAATTCTTCAAGTTACCTTGTTATCCTGTATCACGCTACCTATAATCTGTGCATACTTTATTTCATCATGATGACTATGCTACCGCTATGTTTCTCATGCACTTGAGTACTTATTCCGCTGCTAGTTATTCATCACATTTCAAATTCCTCAAGTTGAAATTCCTCAATGATGAATTTGTAAAAATCGCCTATTCACCCCCTCTAGTCGATATAACGCACTTTCAGTGATTCCCCAACTCAGCCTCTAGCAAAGAGCAAATAGGAAAATAGTCAACTTTTAGTACCCCTGCACTTCAAGATGATTCCTCCGTTAAAACTCGCCAAGCATGTCTAGCCAGAAGGGCTAGGTTGAATATTTCCATGTCCTGGAAACCCAATCCGCCTAGATGTTTTGGTTTTGTCATTGTATCCCATGCCACCCAACTAGGCTTCCTTTTTCCATGTTTACTGCCCCACCAAGATTGCCTGATTAACAATGCAAAGCTCTCACATAGTCCTCTTGGTAACCGAAAGCAAGACATTGAAAAGACTGGAATGGCCTGTGCTACTGACTTGATCAAAACATCCTTCCCAACAGCAGAGAGTAATTTTGCCATCCATCCTTTAACCTTCTCCCACACCCGGTCACGTAAGTATTTAAATGTGCCATTCTTTGACTGTCCCACATCAGTAGGAATACCCAAGTATCAATCACTTAATGACTCGTTGTGTACCTGCAAAGAGTTCTTTACCGCCTCTCTAACAACCCCTGGGCAGCCCTTTCTGAAGAAGATAGAAGATTTTTCATGATTGATCCGCTGCCCTAACGCATTACAATAGGTAACTAACAGGTTTGACACTGCTTCTGACCCCTCCACATTAGCCTTGAAAAGCAACAGGCTATCATCTACAAATAGAAGGTGGTTAATTGGTGGAGCCGTCAAGGGCACCTTAATATCTGCAATTGGTGACTGAGAACTGGATTTTAGGAGGCACAAAAGGCCCTCTGCTCCAATCAAGAATAAGTAAGGGGAGATTGCGTCTCCCTATCAGATCCCTCTTGTGGGTTTGAAGGACTCTAACTTCTTACCATTAAATAGAACAAATAAAGATACTGACGATACCATGTTCATCACTGTATCAATCCATTGGTGTGCAAATCCCAGCTTAACCATTATTACCCTGAGATAACCCCACTCCAGTCTGTCGTAAGCTTTCATCATGTCTAATTTTAGGACACAATAGTTATTTGACTTGGACCTAGTTCGCTTCATGAAATGCAGGCACTCATAGGCACATATAATATTATCTGTAATCATCCTCCCAGGTACAAAGGCTGACTGTTCCTTAGAGATTATATCGGGCAAGATCACCTTCAATCTATTTGCCACCACCTTGGAAGCAATTTTGTAGAGGACATTGCAGAGACTTATAGGTCTGTATTGAGATAGCAAGGTTGGTTCAGTACCTTAGGGATCAGAACAAGAATTGTGTCATTGTTGCATTCAGGGCATTCCTCCCCTCGTACAATTCAAAGTACAATCCGTGTGACCTCCTCGCCACAGATGCCCGAGTGGCGTTGATAGAACGCGCAGGGAACCTATCTGGACCCGAGGACTTGGTGGGAAACATCTGAAACAAAGCAACTTTAACCTCATCACTAGTGTATTCGGCACTATTCATCTCGTTTGTGACCTTCCTCGGGACGTGATTAAGAACTTCGTCAACATTCAGCACACCCTCAATAGTGTACAATGTCTGGTAAAAATTATTCGCCATCTCCTTCAGCTCATCGGGATCACTTATTATTACTCCCAAGGAATTCTGCAGCGCCTTGATCATATTTTTCTTCCTTCGCATGCTAGCACGAAGGTGGATTTTTTTGTATTTTTATCCCCGTGTGACAGCCATTCAATCCTCGATCGTTGACGCCACACGATCTCTTCCCTATGGCACATCTCTATAAGCTTTCCATTTATCTTAAGTTCCACATGAGAAGGAGTTATACGGAGTGGATCTCTACGAAACACTTCCAGTGCCATTTTCAGCTGCTTAATTTCCTTCCGCACACTCCCAAAGGTGTCAGTACTCCACTTACCCAACCCCCTGGCCAGGTTACCCATTTTCCGCTTCATCTCCCGTACTGAAACACAAGATGGCCCATCAGCCCAACTTTCCAGCAGCATGTCACGCAAGCCCTCGTGTGATTCCCACATTACTTCATATTTAAAGTCCCGTCTCTTGCACTTCTTTGTTCCTCGTTCAAAGTCCAGCAGTAACACCTTGTGATCGAATGTCGCCACCATCTTGTGTGTCAATGATGTTGATGGGAAGAGTGACAATCAATCCGAGTTAGCAATAGCTCTGTCCAGTCTACACCACGTGTACGATCCCCCTGCAACTTTCTTCTCGAACGTCTAAAAACTTCCCTTATGCCCAAGATTGAGCCACATGCAAACATCCATAGTATCTCGAAAAGCTTGGATTTGTGCATTGCTTCTCTATCCGACACCTTCGTGCTCTTCTAGACGTAAAACTTCATTAAAATCTCCAATGCATAACCAGGGGAAGCTACTGAGAGTACTAATGTTTTTAAGAGTTGTCCATGTTTGGTGTCTCAAGTGGGTTTGTGCCTCTCCATAGACACACGTCAATCTCCACTTTTCCATTCCCGTCTCTTTAACTAAAGCATCAAGATGATACACCGAATAACAAAGAATTTCAACTTTTGTTGCTTTATTCCAAAACAACCCTATACCTCCACTACTACCTTGACTATCAACACCAAAACAATTGTCATAACTAATATTACCAGCTAAAGCTTCTACCCTTGAGCCATTAATTTGTGTCTCAACAATACACAAGAGGGTAGGGGGAAATTTCCTCGCGAGATCGCGAAGTTCATGAACCGTCGCGGCATTGCTCACGCCCCAACAGTTCCAGCATAGGGCACTCGTTGGGCTCGACGGCACCCCTCGGGGCCCGCCAACTTTGTATCATTCTTCCCTTGATTCCCAGTATTCCCTGTGTTGCTCTTGTCTTTCTCCAAAATAACTCTGTCCCTCTTTGGATCTTGCTTTGCAGGTGGGCTCTGCGGGGTCGGCGAAGACAACGTCAAGGTATTCCCCTTTGAGGCACTCTCCACAGCGTCCTCTTCCATAGCAGGTGCTATATTTTGCAGGGCAAGCAGTTCTGGTCCCCTTTTCCTGTATTTGCTGCATCTTGCATCTCATCATCAAAGTCGTCGGTGTGATCCTCATAATCCTTTGTGTTTATCCATTGGTTTCTAACTCCTGGGCCCTGTCCTCGCCCTCTAGAGTGTCCACCTCTGCGCCCACCCCTTCGGTCGCGATCCCCACCAGGGCTGCGCTCCGTGCGCATAAACCAGGTCGCTCAAAGATCCTTGAAGGACAAAGCCGAGGGAGGGTGAATCCTCGAACCATGCTCCTTGAAGAGGTGCCCCAACATCCCGCAGACTGCACACCAGTCCGGCAGCTTCTCATATTTCACCTTGTAGATCTGACGAACGGCCCCCGAATCAATGACACCGCATTTTTAAGGGTTTGTTCACATCAATCCTGACCCATACACGGTGAAAGTTACCAATGAAATCATGCGATTGAGGATCTGTGAACAACACTTCTCCTACCTTAGCTGCGAGCGATGGTAGCAGATGGGCATAAAGATGGGGAACATCATGAGTCTGCACCCATATCTCTATGGTGTCGAGCTGAACAGAGGAAGGTTTTATGATCATAGCGTCCCCCCTAAAGTGCCAAGGGTCGTCCTGCATCACCCTCTCCCAATCCCCCAGACATGAAAATTGGATCGAGAACAGATTGTCCTCCAGGGGCTTGAACTTCACCTCTTGAGCCAGATCCCATGCCGACCTCATGTTACGAAAAAAACAAAATTGGCTATATGTTTTGGGCGAGTGAACCCTAGCTAGGGCTACCCATCGCACCGCATCCGAAGGAGCTTCCTTCTCATCAAAGACAACATCATCTAGATCCTCTTCTCTTAGCCTCAGTTCCTTCATCAGCTTTGCTACATCGTCAGTCTCGTTCGATCCTGGCGCCACCGACCTAGAGGCCACTTCAGTAGCCATCTTAAACCCTAACCCAATGGTGTAAATGATCAGATTGTTAGTGGTGACCCCAAACTCCTCGCTTCCTACTGCCTCGCTAGATAACCAACGATAACTATCCATGAATTCGAGGGTGGGGAAGGGCAGATCTCGATGGTGACAAAAAATCACCCCGGGAGGAATAGAAACCCTAATGCGAGGGAAGCTTAGCGGCGGTTTACGCTTCTCTCAAAAAACAATTTATGGATGTTGAGGCGCCGACAAGTGGGCCACGATAACAAGATTGGACACGTCTAGCGGGTGCTCGGGCGCCCTGGGATGGCTAGGGAGCGGCCCGCTCAAAAAGGAAACCACCTGGCCCCCTCCTGACCGAAAAGGAATACCACGCGCCCCCCACGAAACCGGTGCTAAACCCACCCCGAAATCGCCCGCATGCGACAGCTGGCCGTGGGATCACGTGCACATTTGACCAAACCACCCTCCCCACTGCTTTTGCATCTTGGATCGGGCCCAACTGCCCCCAGGCCATCTACTTCTTCCCCATGAAAGAAGAATCTACCCAGGGGTGAAATCCTTCATCGCCAGGAAGAAGAACATGGTGGCTCCCAAGATCCAAGAAAGAGGTGAGATGAGGACTTAGAAATAATAAGGCAAACCCAGGAAAACACAGATCAAAGAGAGGAGGATGGTAGAGAGGAAGAACTTACCTGAAGGAAAAGAAAAGAATCAAGAGGCAAGGATCCTCCCTTCAGTTGATTTGTATTCAACTTCCTGATTTCTCTTGTATACTTGCTCTTCTACTGATTTTCTTGGATACACACTTGATTCATGTATTTGATTGCCAAAAACCAAATAATTCTGCATACTGTGTTTCCAGAGAAACTATACAACCAGTATGTTGCTTTCGTGCAACTAAAGGAGTATTGTATGCCAAAAAGCATGAAATTGTGTGTAACCAATTAGATTGTGCAACTATTAAACTACTTTGTGCAAGTATACCAGTTGCAGCTACCAACTATAGCCAGAAACTGTACAAACAAAAAAAGTATGAAACAAAAAATCTTGGCAAATCTGGAAGAAAAAATCTTCTACGAAATGTTTTGGTAAAAAACAGTAACACACTTCATAATCGTAGTTCACTTCTGTTGGTATACCAACTATTACGATCTGGAACACAATGCCATCCAACTATTGCTCTAACTATGCAATCTAACCGATATGTTCACTTTTGTTAGTCTGCGACGATATCATGCCCTCTGCTTCTTGTCAGACCTGCACATTGTAGATACAAAAAAAAACAGAATTAATGCCTGAATATTCTTATTATGCAACTGGAAATGATGTTTTGTGCAACTTGAATGCTATTTGTGTGGAACTTGTATGCTACATTTTTTGTCCAACTTGTATGGATCTGTTGTGCAATTTGTGTGACACTTTTGTGCAACTGGTATGCTACCTTCCTGCAACTACAACCTAAATGAGCAGTCAGCTAAAGATATGTGCAAAATTCTTGTTCTTGTATGCAAAAAACTGACTACTTGCGATTTCCAAAACAAAAAAATGACAGTAATGATGATAATTCCATGCTTCAGTTAGATTGCAACTAGGTGACAATACATCTTGTTGATGACTTTGTTTCACATTCCTTTGTTGAAAAAGTTGCAGGTTCGACGAGATGTCAAGGATGCTAGATCTCAATGAGCTGCCTCCCGATCTCAATGCGTTGCCTAATGATAATGTTGAGTTTGTACAACCAGCTGCTTTCACACAACCAAATATAGAACATCGTTTGATGGTTGATGTTGATGTTAACATGCAATAAAAAAGTCTTGTACTTGAGGAAACAAACATAACAGTGGCTGGACCTACTGAAACAGAACTAAGGGCAGGGGCAGTTGGCGGTGATCAAAATGTTGTGGAGGAAGATGAGGCTGGTTCTTAGCCAATGGAGCCGTTTGATGAGATTTGATAGTCTGAAAGATGCTTACGATCATTACAATGATTATTCTCTAAGGATATGTTTCTCTATTAAGATGAATACTTCAAGGAGGAATACTAAAACAAACATATTGTAGAAACAACAGTTTGCATGTAACATGTTTAGGAAGCCAAAAGGGGATGATGTAGGAGTTGAGTTAACACCTATGCTAGATCCTATACGAGACCCCAAACCTTTGTGTGAAGAAGGTGAAATGGAAGAAGTGCCAATATCCCATGGAGAAGAGAGTGAACAAAATAAGAAGAAGGAGAAAAGAGAAAGGATAAAGCAAACAGAATGTAAGGCAAATATGTTGGTTAAATTGAAGGATGGGCGGTGGGAAGTAACTCACTTTGTCCGTGATCATACACATCCTTTGTTTGCCAAACCTTTGCTATCCAAATACTTGCAATCTCACTAGGGGATACCACTAGAGGAGAAGAGGTTCCTAGAAATACTACACAACTGCAACCTGACTTCAGGTGTGTTCTTATTGAAATCCCTAGAGTGAACATTACTCTTTATTCTGTTCTGTTATGTGTGCAACTAGCAACAATGAATTGTGCAAGCACATACTATAATTTGTGCAACCAAGGTTGAGTATTTGTCCAAAATTAATCCCAAGCAAATTTTTTTGTCGAACTACTTGCTTCTTGAAAAAGATATATTATGCAACTCCATAATGTTCACCATGCAACTAGTGCTCCTATAAATGCAAGTAAACCTTCTTTCCTTCAACCAGTGTGCAAAACTGATTTGTTTTAGAACATGATGATAGTTATCCAACTATTGTTACTTAGTCTGCAATTGCTCTGAGTACATAGTGCAATGAACTAAATCATTTCGCATCTGATAAGTAGAAGAAAAAGGAACGAGCAAAAAAAGAAATTCTTTGGCAATCACATGTTGATTGTTGTGCAACTATTGTTCTTAATTCTGCAACCATGCAACTATCTAGCAATTTCCATCACTTAACTTTGTTCTTCAGGCTGTATGATGCATATCATGTCAGAGTTTTATGGCACAGAGCTAAATGTACTGTATGGGCCAAAGGCAATAAGAAACTTGTGAGCTGGCTTTCGCGAGGACTCGATAAAATAGGGGGACATTATTGAGAAAATTGCACATTTTAAAGACTTACAAAAAGATGATCTATATTTTTTCTATAAGATAAATTAAGATCTTGAAGGGAGATCAGAAAACATTTTTTGGGTGGATGGCTTGGCAGAAAGCTTATGCAGAGGCATATCCTGATTGTGTCTCCTTTGACACAACCTACATGACCAATATGTACAACATGCCATTTGCTCCGTTCATTGGGATCAACCGTTATGGGCAATCTTTTATATTGGGGTGCGCATTTGTGAGGCAAGAAATGGAGACCAACTTTGATTGGGTTTTTGAAACTTTCCTAGAGGCTATGAATGGAAGGGCACTGGATAACATCATTACTGATCAGGATGTGGCAATGAAAGAGTCCATAAAGAACATATTTCCCACAACTGTGCACTGATGTTGTCGGTGGCACATCATGAAAAAAGCTCAAGAGAAAGTTGGGTGGTTGCTAGGTCGGAACCCGGGATTGTCTAAAGATTTGAACCTCTGCGTTGATTTCAGTTTCACACCAGATGAGTTTGAGCAGAATTGGGCTGCGTTGATGATGAAATATGAGGCAATTACACACACACATTTTGAGAAGCTTTATGAATATAGGAACACTTGGGTGCCATGTTACTTCAAGCATAGATTTCCCCCCTTCTTATAGTCTACACAAGGAAGTGAGGGTTTTAATGCAGTCTTGAAGCGGTATGTGAACCCTCACAAGTCAATTCTGAACTTTGTGAAGCAGTACCACAAAATACAGATGTACATCCCAAGTGTTCCAAGTGCCACTAGCCAGCCACCTGATGTAATGCCTCCGCTATCTTTAAAGGAAATTAGTCATGCGAACATGACTGCAGATTTCCAAGAACTAGCAAAGTTTGCTAGTGGTTCTAGTGCAACAAAAGGCATTGTTGATAAGCACATGCGTGCGACACGGACAGAGATTGTGCAACTGAACAAGTCTAGATGGAAAAAGAGGGATGCAAGAGAGTCAGGTCCGTCCGCTGGTGATAACAACCAAGATCCTCCCACACCGCCTACATCTACAGGGCCTAATGCAACGCCTACCCCTACCGGTCATGCTCCACCACCTCCTCCCATGGGCCGTGCTGGACCACCTCCTCCCATGGGCCATGGTGGACCACCTCCACCCATGGGCCGTGGTAGTCATGGTGGACCACCTCCTTCCATGGGCCGTGGTGGTCGTGGTGGACCACCTCCTCCCATGGGCCGTGGTGGTCGTGGTGGACCACCTCCTCCCATGGGCCGTGGTGGTCGTGGTCCACCGTGTCCTCCCATGGGTCATGCTGCTCCCATGGGTCATGCTGCTCATGGTCCAACACCTCCTCCCATGGGTGGTGTTGAACCTCCTCCTCCCATGGGTCATGGTAGTCCACGTGCGAGTGTGGGTAATGCTTCAACACCTCTTCCTATGGATAACACAACACAAGGCCATCCTATGGGTCATCATTATTGTAGGTGTGATAGGATAGGTTTGCAAGATAATAAAGAGCACGTAAATAAAAACTAGGGGCTACTTAGATAAAGTAACAATTAATTTAGTTTAACGAGTGTGGAAAAGTGGTGGTAGGAGTTGCGGAATTGTCCCTAGGCAATCGATAACTAGACCGGTCATCATTATTGCAATTTTATATGAGGGAGAGGCATAAGCTAACATACTTTATCTACTTGGATCATATGCACTTATGATTGGAAATCTAGCAAGCATCCACAACTACTAAAGATCATTAAGGTAAAACCCAACCATAGCATTATAAGGTATCAAGTCCTCTTTACTCCCATATGCAACAACCCACCTACTTGGGTTTACGCTTCTGTCACACACGCAACCCACCATAGGCAAATCATGAACACATTGCTACACCCTACAACAAGGATCCCTCATGCTTGCTCGACATAGAGAGCACCATAAGACAACACCAATAATAAAACATGCAACTCAAACCAACCATGATCATCAATCAACCCATAGGACAACAAAAATCTACTCAGACATCATAGGATGGAAACACATCATTGGATAATAATATGAAGCATAAAGCACCATGTTCAAGTAGAGGGTACAATGGGTTATGGGAGAGTGGACCGCTGTAGATAGATGGGGGGAGGTGATGGAGGTGTTGGTGAAGATGACAGAGTTGTTGGAGTAGATCACTGTCATGATGATGGCCCCGACGACGTTCCGATGCCACTGAGAGAGAGGGGGGGAGAGCCCCCTCCTTCTTCTTCTTCCTTGACTTTCCTCCTAGATGGGAGAAGGGTTTCCTCTCTGGTCCATGGCCTCCACGGCGGCGGAGGGGCGAGAGCCCCTCCGAGATTGCATCTCTCTCTCTGTTTCCTTCTATTTCTGCGCACCTAGATTCTGGCCTTTCATCGTTTATTAAACATTTGGAGATCCATAACTCCTATCGTGATAAAGTTTTGAGGTTTTTTATCCAGATATTAGCTTTCTTGCGGTGAAAGGAGAGCTCCAACCAACCTAAGGGATGGTCACAAGGGCCCAGGGCATGAACAGGGGGGTAGGCCGTGCCTGACAGGCTTGTGACCTCCTCGAGCATCGTCTCATGTTGATTCCTTTTCCCAAAAATCACATATATTCCAAAAAAAATCTCCATAAGTTTTTTTATCGCGTTTGGACTTCGTTTGATATGGATTTTCTGCGAAACAAAAAACATGCAACAAACAGGAACTGGCACTGGGCACTATATCAATATGTTAGTCCCAAAAATAGTATAAAAAGTTGCCAAAAGTATATGAAAGTTGTAGAATATTGGCATGAAACAATCAAAAATTATAGATACGACGGAGACGTATCATGCCTCACTTCCTCTTCCTGTTGGCACAATGGTTGCTAGAGTTTCCTTAATTGGCGATGTACCCTGCGTAGTAGATGTTGCATTTGGCATATTTGGACAAGCAATTGACACACTTGAAGCTAGAGTTGGCACAATCACTGCTTGGGTTGGCAAGGTGGCTTCTGGGATTGGCACACTAACAGCTGGGGCAGGCATGTTAACTGATAGGGGTTGGACAGATGCCTCACTTCCTCTTGATGTTTGCACAATGGTTGCTGGACTTTCCTTAATCGCCGATGTACCATGCGTCATAGATGTTGCAGTTGGCATATTTGGACCAACAGTTGGCTCACTTGAAGCTGTAGTTGGCACAGAAGTTGTTGGTGCTGCTGACTTGCTACAGGGCATTCTGACAGACTCCTTTCGACTGTTTGATGCAAACTTAACAGCATGGCTTGGCACCTTTGTTCTCATTTTTGCAGAATTTGTGTCCTTGGCAAAAGAAACTGTTTTCTTGCATTTTTTTATCATAGAGCTTGAGCATTGTATAGGGGAGCTTAGCATTTACATGCCCAGCGGTTGGCTCCTCTAGAACAACACTTGGCTTCTTGGGCTCTACAGTTGGCAGCTCCTTCCCCTTTGATTTACTTCTGTTCTTCGAATTTTTCTGTGCCATAGAAGGGATCTTATCTTTTGGTTCACCCAACACCAAGTTCTTGCTTAATGTGACGAGCTTCTTGCACTTTGGGACCGGGGGTGGGCGTGCTAGGGATGATGCTGTCCTCTTGCTACAAAAGGACATTGAACCATCTTCAAATGCAACACCTTCCTTCATGATCTTCTCAACCATTGTTTTCGAGACAATCCAGTCCAAACCCTTTCCTGCCTCTTCCATTTCTTCCTGAGTGCTTTTTGCCCTACCCTCGATTATTTCTTCGAAGGCAGTATCCTTCTCTTTCATGCCAATGATTTCATGAGTTTCAAGCAATTGTATCTCAAAACTGTTGGGGATTACTGGCTCTGATCTACATAAGTCAATAAGGGAGAAACTATCCTCTAACACAGTTGATTTGGTCCCAAGTCATTTGTGATCTAAACCTTTGTGATAAATGTCCTTTTTGATGAAAAATTATAGAGTTACACTATCCTAAATTGAGCTGCTACTGCTATTCCCTCCATCTACACCACTGTTCGCCCTCTTTGAACTGTTGCCGCCGCCACCCATGCCATCGTAATCCTCCCCGCTGCCACCCATGGCATCGTCATCCTCCCCACCGCCACCCATGCCACCATAAAAGCCCCCCTATCATTGTCCCGTGTCTCCTTGCTGTCATCATCACTGTCAGGGTCCTTTCCTTGATCAGCATCATCAACCTTGTCACCTTTCTCAGTTGCACCCTTGTCTATTACATCACCCTCCTCTTCCTTTTCCTCATCACCATTCCTGGTATCACCTTTGTTTTTAAAGTTGAATTCATCATCATCGTCATTGTCGTCTTCTTCTTCATCATTCCCCGCCTCTTCATCCTCATCCTCTTCTTCGGACTCATCACTTTCTTCAGCATCAATACCAGCTCCAGGGTCAACATCTTCTTCCCCCGACTCAGTTTTGTCCTGAAATTCATCTTCTTCACTTTCCTCCATCTCTTCTATTTGCTTGGCAGCAACTTGACATTTTTGTTGCCCAGTGTGCGAGCTTTGAGTCTTTGTTCGACCACTTGACGCCCCCCTTGAGAGGTGACAATTCTGGTTCCTCTTCATCAAGCTTTGCAAATCCTTCGATGAAGTTGGAAAGATTGTCAGATATTCCTTTGTCATAGATCATGGACAATGCTTGCTAGCTTGAACTTCTTCTGCAAAATAGTAAAAAACAAAAAACGAATTTAATTTTGTTGCAACTGAAGCATAAGTTTGCTGCAGGTAAGAAAGATGCTAGGTGGAACTGAAGCATAAGTTTGGTGCAAATATAGAAGTTGAGATAATAACAATGTGCAACTGAACCTTATGTTTGGTTCAACTAAGGAAAAAGGTGCTTTGTGCAACTGAAGCATGAATTTGGTGCAAGTAAAAAAAGATAGTTTGCAACTGAGTTAAGAACTCTATGCAACTGACATCATAAGTTTGATTTTAGGTAAGAAAAAGGGTGACTAGTGCAACTAAGACAAATAAATGGTGCAAGTAAAGATAGGATAGTTTGCAACAAATATAATAACTCTGTGCAACTGAAGCATACATTGGATGCAAAGTAAAAAAAGTGATTATTGCAACTAAGAAAATAAAATCCAACATATGTTTCACTATGTAAAAACACACAAAATTGAGCTGGAGAACAAACGGGTGAGCAAAAGGATAACTAACATGTGGATTGTAGCTCATTAGAACCTTTGACGCCAAAAACGCTTATGCCTACAACAATCCTCCAAAAATTGATGATTCGTCTCTATTTCTGAACTGCTCCTTGAGCTGATGCACAAAAGAACATCAAATTAGCTACAAAACTTCGTGCAGGATCAACAAGAAAAATACATAAATCACTTATTATGTGCGCCTATAAAGAAATAGCACAACATGTGAACAACTACCATATGACTAGCAGCAAAAAACAGTTGAAAATTACTATGTGAAGACCCCAAAAAACAATGAAAGTGTTATGGGTAAAAATATTGTAAATAAGCATGTGTGCAACTATCATAAGTGTGTGTGACAACTATCAAATGGGCTTGTGCAAGTACCCACAAAATGTGAAAACATATGTGCAACTACATAATAGTAGTTATATAGAGAAAACCTAAAACATAAACATATTATGAAATTGACACATAAATATATGCAAGAAGTATCATTTGAGTTTGAAAAATGTGCAACTCACTTGAAGTTTGCCAAAGACGCCAGGCAAAATCAAATCCTTTTTTATAATCTTACTGATCAGGTTCTTATCATATGCATTGGCTCGAACAATGCATACAATTACTCTCTCATCAACATCAAGCACATCAATGTAAAGAATATGTCCGCGCACCATCCCAATAAACAAAAAAGGGGAAAACAACATGTGAGCACATTGGTCAGACAAAGCACAACCTGCAGAAAAGTACATCTAACAAAAACATAATTGGATTTCAACTTACCATTAAATGATACATACAACAACATATTGTTTGCTTCTCGCCACCCGTGTTGTAGAAAGCTTCATTTATGTGCTCAACAACAAATAATCACATATTGCTCTTCAACAGCAATTCAGGTTCCACGACAACATCATAGTAGCATGGGCTCAGGGACAGACTTGTTGTAGGAGCTAAAAATGTGCTGAAAGCAAGTGCAAGTCAGCCAGTGAGGAACTTGTTATCAACACCTCCCTTCATATCTTTCAATGTCTTGCTAAAATTGGTGACCATGGGGTGTTTGGGCGGCCCAGAGTAGTTGAACATCTCATTGAATCTCTTCATAGCCTCCTTTTCAACAACATATTTCAGACGTGACCCTCTATTGGGTAACCCAAAATTCCTGTGCACAGTAGCGGCATCTACTGGATTGGTACCCCTGCCTGGAAATACCAATGCTGAACTGCGTGAGTTGTAAGACCGGACTAGGAACTTGGTCAAGTCCGAAGGAAGTGTGTCAGCTAAGTTTACCAAGCCTCCTAACATATTCTCATACGGGAAAGACCTTTGAACATGTGCCAATCCCGTGTTCACCTTCACAAACCTCCCTAGTGAGGCCCTAATCCTTCCATCTTGTGAACGCCGCCTAGGAACATTTCCTTCATTTCTTCAACTCCAACTTCAGAACCATGAGACAACAATAGAGGTGGAACTGAATACAAACAAAATGTGCAACTAGTGTACTTATGTATGCAACTGATCATATATAAATAACTAAATTATTTAACAATAGGGGGGAAAGGAGAAAAAGTAAGCAGAAGTTGTATGGCAATCACATGTTGAATGTTGTGCACCTATTATCCCAAAGAGCGCAACTGTTATGTACACAATGTGCAACTAAAACTGTCAATTGTATACATGTTTTGCTTTAGCTATGTGAAAAATGGGTGCCGACTGTAAATACATCAGTTACCATAGCACATGAAAAACTTAGCTGAAAAGTAAAACACTTACGCACAAATAGAACAAACTGCCACATATATAGAATTCAAGTGCAACACTAAACAATAGAGGTGCCAACTGGTACGAACATATTGTGCAACTGTTAAAAAATGTACAATAGGTACCTCAACAGTTTGCGTAGACGTCGCGCCACCCCCATCAGAGCATTGGGCTTCGCCTTTCCCTTTGGCACGCTTTACAACACGGAACTGAGCATCATCCTCCAACTACAAAAAAGCATGCCACACATGAAAATTGAAGAAAAAGAGAAAACAAGAAGGAAATGCTACAAATACTCAAAACTGCACATTGCATTCAAGAAAGACAAAAAAGTGTTGAAGCTTGGGCTAAAAACTTACCCCCTACTTCCTCACCATCATCGGGAACACCACGGTTGTGAACGCCTCGCTGAGCAGCCCTTTTCTTGTTCCGCCATTTATGCTATGGTGCAATTCTCTGCATGGGACAAAAGAAAAGAACCAAAAATAAAAAAGGGACTAGAGAAAAATAGCACATATATTGGATCATGTTTGCTCCTTTTTGGGCACACAAAAATAAACCTCTTCTTCACTTCCACCGGCGTCTCCGTCTTCAAACATTGTCACTACAAAAATAAAGGCTCGACATGAAAAACAATTGTAATTGCACGCCAAAAAAGTTCTAGTTGAGAAAAGGACAAGTAACAAGAAGCAGCATGAAAACAATCAACATGTCATGACACACCAACAATGTCAGTAACCAGGATTTACTATAACTTTGCAGGTCGGTTGTCTCATGGGATGAACAAATGCATAAAAACCATGAACAATGCCAACTATTGGGCCTGGATCTGCCAATTAGGGACAAGGAAATGTCAAGTACAAAATGCACACACCCCACATCACATTAGTGTGCAACCATTGGGCCTGGATCTACCAACTAGGGACAGGGCAATGTCAAGTACAAAATGCACATACCCCATATCACAGTAGTGTGTAACCATTGGGACTGGATTTGCCAACTAGGGACAGGGCAATGTCAAGTACAAAATGCACACACCCACATCACATTAGTGTGCAACCATTGGGCCTGGATCTGCCAACTAGGGACAGGGCAATGTCAAGTACAAAACCCACACAACCCATATCACTTTAGTGTGCAACCATTGGGGCTGGATCTGCCAACTAGGGACATCACAATGTCAAGTAAAAAATCCACACAACCCACATCACATTAGTGTGCAACCATTTGGTCTGGATCTGCCAACTAGGGACAACCCAATGTCAAGTACAAAATCCACATAACCCATATCACTTTAGTGTGCAACTATTTGGCCTGGATCTGCCAACTTGAGACAGGAAAATGCCAAATACAAAATCCACACACCCAAAATCACATTAGTGTGCAACTATTGCGCCTGCATATGCCAACTGTGGACAAGGCAATGCCAAGTAAGGGCGAGAACACTACGAGCGTGACCTCACCCTGCTATGGGAACGACGAGAACACTACGGGCGTGGCTAGAGCAGTACAAGGGCGGGTCTCTCTCGCTACGGGCACGACGAGACAATACGGGCATGGGCCTCTGCCGCTATGGGAACGGTGAGATGAACTACAACGTGCGGGCCTCTCCCACTACGAACATGGCGAGAGCACTACGGCGTGCGGGCCTCTCCCCTACGGCCGCGGTCCTCTCTGCTACGGGCACGGCCTCCACCTACGGTCGTGGCCTCCACACAACGTGCGCGACGAGAATAGCGCGGACGCGGCGGGAGCGAGTGAGCGCATGATGCTAGAGACGGCGATCGACGATGCACGTAAGCAGGGGAAGAGCAGCGGCTGCCTCACCGCTATGTCCGCAGCAAGAAGATTACAACATAGGAGGGGAGCAGGCTTGGAGGGGAGGAGGGATGAAGGTGCCCGGCGATCGTACCTAAGCCGGTGAGGAGCAGCGGATGCCTCCCCCTGCTACGCCTCCGCCTCCTCTACAAGCTTCAATGTCGGATGCGGGGCGAATCTAGAGGAAATCGCTGGCGGAATGGATCCGGAGCAAGGGGAAAGGGGAGAGGATGAAGTGGCACGCAATTCGAAACTGTCCACCGCCCGCGCTACTTCTCTACGTGCACAAACAGACGAAGCCATCAGTCTATGACATGTGGGCCCACTAGCGGGTATGCGCGCCGCGCGACACGGCTCGACCGGACCAGGTGAGCGTGATGTGCGGGCGCCAACGAAACCGATATCGTGACAACTGGTGACGTACGATGTTCGATTTGGACAAATCGAACGGTCCCCGGTTGGGCGCTCGGTAAGGACAGGGAGCGCGCGTGCACTTTCAAGCTTTTAGGAACATGATTTGTAGGTGGACTCTATTGGCCCCACCTGTCATCACGTGTAATCTCTATGCGTGTTAAATTGCTCAATTCCTCACATACAATACGGTAACATGCGCAAATGCTTATAAACATGTTACACATATATACACTCATCCTTATAAGGATACACACATATTCATTTACATGTTACAAGTTTAGGAAAACAGATATGTAAGGCATATTAATAGGGGCAAGATTGTCAACATACAAGATAAAATAAATAAATAATACTCCCTCCGTCCGGAATTACTTGTCGTCAAATGGAAAGAAATGAATGTATCTAGATCTAAAATACGTCTAGATACATCCATTTTCATGACAAGTAATTCCGGATGGAGGGAGTAAAAAGAAATTTGATTAGAGACAAAATGAGGTGCATCTAATTTAAAAAGAACACGCATAGTTTCCATTACAGAACTGCATAACGATGATTCAAAGTAAGGCAACAAGCAGATCTTTTTAGAATCAAGAGGCACAATAATGCTCAAAAAAGAGAGGCACAATATCAAATCTCAAATTCTCGTGCCCACTCGTACTTTCTTTCTTATTCTTTTGGTATTACCATCCTTAAAACGTACTCTTTCTAATCCATATTAATTGTCGTTGATAGTAGATATCTTTGCAAAACTTTCTTTGATTTGGTTCTTTTAGTAAAATAGTGAGGGGATCAAGATTGCCATTTTTTACTATTTTCTTTTGACCTATCCAAATAATTCCCATGCTAACTGAATGACCCACATAGAGATTTTTCTTCTCTACATGAATAGGTGCATGTTCGGCAATTCACCGGATCCGGGAAATATAAGGATCTATGAAGCATCTGTTTCTCTCCTTCATTATTTTCGAATGCATCTCTATCTGATTTGGGAGCGGAATCGTGGAGTGGAGGGACTCCGAACATACCCTATAATTCTTCAAAACACCACAAAAATTGTTCGAATTGGAAAACTCTAAAACTCTAAAAATATATTTTTTCCATACATAAGATGATGTGTTGTGTCTGTTAAGCCACTGATCACATATTTTGATAACAACATTTTTTTTGCAAATATGCATGAATGCATATCATTTCGTTCATAAAAAGAGGTGAACCAACTACAAGGTACAACTGGCAACCACACACACAAACTACGTGTGGTTGCGAGTCCATGAGCAGAACAAGAAAAAAGAAGATGCTCAACCCAAAAGATATAAGTTCTATTTGGATTGCAGTCCCGACACATCATGACAAAAAAATTGACATGCACCAATTAATTGGCTTTCCTAGACTCATCCACTTCTCCCGTTCATCCGCATGTAATTCCTTCACCAACTTTTTAGCGAGCTTATGGTTGGGGGGTGGGGGTGGGGGGGCTACAAGCACAAACCAAACGAACCCGACATCTCATATAATAGTAGGTTGTGGGGACCCCGACTCATAAGTCGTGATCACCGAATGCACGTGTATAGTGATCCCAGAGATTAATGCTCACTGAACACACAGAAACTGAATAACAAGAGTCTTACATGCATACTTAGCATCTTACACAAATAATGACCATGAAGGTCAAGTCTTACATATATAGGGCCACGAAGGCCAAACAACAAACATAACTAGCAGCGAAAATTTTGTTCGAAAGCATAGACCCATGCCATCTGCCTTAACCCTACATGCATTTTGACTAGGAAGCGTCCTAGTTCGCAGGTTCATCACCAACGAACTATTCACCATATTCCTGCTCTTCCATGTCTGGCCAATTAAATAACCAATGGCAAGCTAATGAGTACTTTGAATGTACTCGCAAGCAATCCATGATTGGAACAAGGTATACCAATGCATAATATAGCACTAAGTGGTTAAGTTTGTGGAAAACTAATTTTGAGCGTGATGACATGATCAATTAACTTGTGAAAGCATGTATCATGAGATAGCAAGTACCCATGTGAACAAGTTACTGATTTAAATATGAACAGGGGGTTTGAACATCTCATGTTCAATCATCATGCCAAGTCATCAGACTTAGCTCAACCATCATCTTTGTCACCAACACACACACACATGCACACACACACACACACCAAGTTTGTGAAAACATCGGACGTAATTTAAGAAGGACCACCAATTGTCCATGACCGAGGACACGACTCTGCAAATAGTTTTACACTCTCCAGAGGTGATACGTCTCCAACGTATATATAATTTTTTATTGTTCCATGCTATTATATTGTCTATTTTGGATGTTTTATATGAATTAATATGCTATTTTATATTATTTTTAGGACGAACCTATTAACCTAGTGCCCAGTGCCAGTTTCTGTTTTTCCTTGTTTTTGAGTATTGTAGAAAAGGAATATCAAACGGAGTCCAAACGGAATAAAATTCTATGATGATTTTTCTTGGACTAGAAGGAACCTAGGAGGCTTGAAGAAGAGGACAGAAGACCCGTGGGTGAGCCACAAGCCACCAGGGTCCACTCGTTGGCACATAGCCCACATGATGTACATCACAAGTATCATCCATGTGGGGACCAACAGTGCGCCCTGTGTCTGTGAAAATAGCCCATGATTGTCGTTTCTAAAAGAAAATTTCCTCCCTTGGTGGTTTTGGTAATTAATAACAACATATATGTCGTTGAACTAATGTTTCCACTAAGCATATTTCAGGAAAAGTTCAATGATGGGTTGGCAAAAGAATTGTGGAATACCCCAAGATGCAAGGAAATAGATTGGCAAAGCTTCAAGCAAGAGGACTCTACATTTTACTTTGTGAGAAATCACTTTGAGTCCATAGGAAAGCCAATACTATCAAAAGGGGGTAAGGTACTATTGGTGAACAAAATGCTCATACATGCACAAGTGATAGTCACCAAAATATCCACAAGCTCTTCCACAAAAGTCTGTCCAAAGCCAAATATCCAAAATCGGTGCAACCAACACTTCCCACTTGGTGCCACCGATTCCTAGACTCTGACAAACTCAAGCCAAACCCTAGCCCATCGCCGCAACCAATTCTGATTCGGTGCCACCGAATTTGGGTTGCCAACATTCTGTTATGCAAATTCACAAAATCGGTCTGATCGAGTTTGTTGAATCGGCGTCACTGAGTTTGGCAATCTAACCGTTGGTCACCTAATCGGTGCAACCGAGATTTATGTATCGGTCTCATTGAGATTCAAAAGTTGCTATCTTTTAGGCAACTCGGTACCACCGAATTTATGAGAGAATCCAAGTTGGATGTTCTTCAAAGTCAGCTTGACAAGTTCAAGATGAATGATGGTGAAGGAGTCGCTGAGATGTACTCTAGGCTAGCTCTCATCACCAATGAGATTGCCGGCTTAGGAAGCAAAGGAATGACCGACAAATTCATCATGAAGAAGATAATCCGAGATTTGGATGATAGAAATGACACTGTATGCACATTAATCCAAATGATGCCCAACTACAAAGATCTTAAGCCTACAGAAGTGATTGGAAGGATCGTTGCTCATGAGATGACACTCAAGGACAAGGAAGAGCTTCACCACAAGTCTAGCGGTGCTTACAAAGCCACAAGTGATGCTCCCGCAACTTCAAGCATCAACCTTGTCACAAATGAAGATATAAGCCTCATGGTCAAGAAATTCAACGAGTTCTACAAGAATAGAGGCAAAGATCGAAGCTCCAACTCAAGATATGAATACAAGCGTTCGTCAAGTCATGACTGAAACTGCTACAATTGTGGGATGCCCGAACACTACTCTAATGAGTGCACGGATCCTTACAAAAGGAAAGAAGAGTCACCAAGAAGACGAAGCTCAAGAGACAAGTCACCTCGAAGAAAGATAAGGAGTAGGGATGATCGTTATGAACGAAGAACCTCAAGGAGAAGTAGGGACTCAGAGAAGAAGGATAAGTACACAAAGAGCTACTCAAGAATAAGACGTCAAGCTCATGTTGGTTAATGGGTTTCCGGCTCCAAATCCGACAACCACTCCGAGAGAGGCTACCACTCCAACTCCGACTATAGTCAAAATGAAGGTGTTGCCGGACTTGCACTAGTGACAACCGACTCCTATGACATATTTGATTAACCAAATGAAGGGAGTTGATGTTGCTTCATGGCTAAAGGCCCCAAGGTATCACACCCCGAGTATCTTGATTTCAATAGTGATGAGGATGACTTGTTAATTCAAGATGACTTGCTATTTGACAAATCTAGTAATGTTAGTCAAGATGAACTTGCTAGTAATCACTCTAGTCTAGATAAGTCGTGTGATGATGATAAGTTGGAAATAGAACGACTAACTCAAGAACTAAACACTCTTAAGTTAGCTCATGAGTCTACTCTACAAGATCATAGAGAGCTTGAAAGGACACATGAGAAGCTCCGAGAAGCTCAATTTAGAGCAAGAGCATGAGTCCCTTAAAGCTATTAATGATGGTCTTCAAAAGAAAACTTACTCTTATCTAGCCAAACGACTTCTCTTGTCTATGTTCATGCCACAAGTTAAGACTAAGCAAACTAGTAACAAAGGCAAGAAAGGTTGTTCAACTAGTAGCAATAAAAATGATAAATCTAATGATTATTCTTCTAGTAGTTCTATTGATTCCACTAACTCTTCTCTTAGCCAAGTTACACTTGAGCAAAAAATGAACTTTTGAAAGGAATTTAGAGAAAGGTATATACAAGATTCTTGCCGGGTGCAAACAATTTGAGGAGATTGTATGCAAGCACGAAGGATACCGGAAGAACCATGGCATTGGCTACTTCAAAGCTAATGGAGTTGAATGGGAAGAAGGTCAATACCCCAAGCCCAAGTTTGTTCCTCAAAAGGAGAAGTATGAAAATACTCTCCCCAAGGGAACAAAAGCTCAAGATGACCTTCCACCACAAGATCCCAAGGTCAACGATAAGAACAAGCTTCAAGAGGACATTGACTCATATGAACATGAATCTCGAGCTATGGTGAAGTGGGTTCCCAAGGCTACTACAAGCTAAACTTCTACAAGTGCCACTTCAACACCAAGGATCCCAATAAACTTGATGTGGGTCCCCAAGAAGAACTAGAGAAGTTCTTGAGGGGTGATTTCGCCAATGAAATTCACTCATATTCATTATTGGCAAGAACTAGTGGCAATCAACATCAACATCATGCAATTATTCAAGGAGTCACACATTCCCTCAAAGGTAAGCAAGGGACAAGGTAATCAACAAATCAATGGACATCATCATATATGATTTGCACTCCATGTCCATAGAGATCCTTGTATTTGTCTCTTGTGTATTGGGACTAACCCATGTAGGTGAGAAGAGTAAGGAGACAACAAGGATGCTCCCAACTCATGATGATCTTCATCAACTTTGAGCATCCCACCACTACTTCCCCTACATGAAGTCTTCATCGAGAAAACCCAAGGTTAGTTGTTCCCTCCTATGGGGGAATGTCACATCAAGGGGGAGCTGTACTCTAAGACTTGAGTCAAAGCATCTCATAGTATGTGACACCATTAAATGCTTTATGTAAAAGTGGTAACCCCACTTGTGTTTAAACGATGAGTATGACCTATGATCAAGTGTTATTACTTGGATCCTAAGTCAATATACTCATATATAGATGACTCCGTCATCGCCAAAGTGCTTGTTAGATGCTAATGTGTTTGTGCATGTTTTCCATGATTTCATTTGACTTCTTATTGTGTAAGCATGTTGGTCTGCATTTATTTACTCATTCGAGGATATCCAATTGTTGCAATTTGGCTTTTAATCTTTCATTTGCCAATTGGATATACAAGAATGCCCAGGACCACTCCTCTAGCTATCTATGCTTTCTCACCTCATATTCTATTCATGCTGCATCACAAAATTTGAACAAGTACTTTTTGATCTCCTTGTGTGAGGAGCACTCAGAGTTTCGTATCGACAAAGGACTAACAATTAAAACCTCCCAAGTGCAACTCGATGGAACCAATTCAAAATTCTTGGTCTCACCGATTGCCTAGGGTTGATCTGGTTTTTGTTTCTCGGTACTGCCGATTCCATATTCTCGGTTACACCAAGTTTCCCTGTCAGCTGACAGTTGAGAAACTCGGTGACACCGAAAATTTAGAATCGGTGTCACCGGCAGTGAGGGGTATATAAGCTATGGACCCTGACGCTTTGAAATTCAATCTTCAAACATCGCGCTCCAAAACCCTAAGTTGCCGCAAAGGACCCCCCTGGTCATCGCCCTTGTCTCCCCACGCTCCTCCGCCGCTGGGATCCTCGCCGTCGACGGAATCATCACCGTCGTCCACGCCGTAGCGGATCCATCACCGAGCTAGGGTATGGATTTGACCCTTCTTGCGCTCCCCGTCCAAATCTTGTGCATTGAAGTTTATTCCATCGATAATCCACCATTTGCAAACTGTTCCACCCAATGGAAATCTCATTAGATTAGCGAATTGATTTTTTTAGGTTTAGTTGCCCACAAAACCGCATCTCGGTGATACCGAGTCACAAAAATCGGTTCCACCGATTTCGTTTTTGTTCTGCTGAGGACAGTACTCGGTGAAACCGAGTGGCAGTTTTTGGTCCTACCGAAACTGCTGCCAAGTTTCTGTTAAGGGTATTGTGAGTCTCGGCAGCACCGAAATGCTTGACTCGGTGACACCAAAATTTAGTTTTGCAGTGAACTACATCTATGATTTTTCTGTTCAAACTTTCAAATATCTCTGCATTTTGTGATGACTTATCCTACTCCACTCTTCTCAACTCTATTCACAGGGTCAGACATGTCAGATGCTGAAGATAGCCAGAATCTGCAGGAGCAGAATGTTGATGTGAGTTCAGGCACTAGTCCTGAGTCTAGCTCTTTCTCAGATCCAGGCACCCCCCATTATCATGGGTTGCCTAAAGGTGCTACAAGGACCAGGAAGAGACATAATTCTGATGAAGAGGATTCTGATTTTTTTTGCCAGAGGAGGTTCTTGCTAAAAAGCAAGAGAAGGCTGCAAAGAAGTCTGGAAATGAGGCTACCTCATCCAGGAGGGTAGTCAGCAAGACATATGCACCTCCAGAGACAATGAGAGCACCTGAGAGTGCTAGGGAAACAATGTCTATTGAGCTCCCAAGGAAATCTTTTCCTAAGAAGGCAGAAGAGAAGAAGACAACTAGGAAGAGAATCATCCGTGTTGTTGTCAGGCCTATCTCTATGTTTGAGGATCCAGAGGAGGCTGCTGGTGCTGTCGCTGAGGAGGAGGAGGAGGAACCTGTTGTCAAGGCCCCTCCAAGAAGAAGCAAACGAAGCTTATGGCAGATGCGATGCCTAAGCCTGGTCCCTCCAAGAGCACCAAGGCTGCAACCAAGAAGGTTGCTACAGGGAAGTCCAAGAGGACTACCGGAGATAATCCTGCTACTGAGAAGAACAAAGGATCAACTTTCAGAGAAGCTGATGATGATGATGCTATGACAGCTTTGATGAAGCTTATACCTCACCTTCCTAAACATAATGCCAGCCATCCAATAGCCGAGGATATGTAGAAGCGGAAGGATTCTGGTTTGAGGGCATGGAGAGCTATTAACCCATATGCCTAGAGGATAAAAACTGTTGTGGACTATAGATTCTTCAACAAGGAGCAGCAAAATTTCTATGAGACTATCTTACTTGACAAGAGTCTTGCAGTCAGTGATATGAGCTATGTTGACTGGAAGTATATCAAGGCAAATGAGAACTATCTCCCATGTGTGCAAGACAACTTCCACTGCATTGGACTTGATTAGTTTGTTGGCAAAGAGTTCACTGCTTGGAATCATGAGATGATTATGTAGTTCTACTCCACTGCTCACTTCTATGGAGATGGCAGGATAGTGTGGATGATTGAAGGAGCTGGATATGAATCTACAATTGATGAGTGGGCTACCATCTTAGTAGTCCTAGAGGTACAGGATGGTGACTTGGATGTCTACTCTGAATCCAAGGAGAGCCACAATGCTATGAAGGATATGTACACTGCTATCCCAACTGCTAACTTGCAATTAGACAAGTTAGGATCCATTTACTTCCTCCAGGCAGGCCTTTGTACCATGAACACTATCTTGGGGCATACTTTGATGCCCAAGTCTGGAGATGAGAAGATGTTTCATGGCTACCCCATCAACATGCCTATCCATCTTGATAGTCACACCAAGATTCGAGTGATGGACTTGATTGTTGAAACAGTGAAGAGGGTTGTTGCTGACCAGAAGCGCTCATGCCGCTATGCACCCTACATTCAAATGCTAATCAACTCCAAACTTGAGAAGCACATCTTCGCCCTGGATTGACCCCACTTGCCACTTTAGCCAGATTTCGAGGACAACGTTGTGGTGATGGACCCAGACCATACCACATCATCTGCAGCTTAGGCACAAGCAAAGGTAGAGGCAGAGGCAGAGGCAGCTCGAGCCACTAGTGCTCAGATCCCCAGATCCAAGAACGAGCAGATGGATCTCTTGATCTCCACTATCATGGACATGAAGAAGGACATCAAAACCATTATGGATAGTAAGGAGAGTCTTGTGAACATCTTTGAAGATAGAGTGAAAACTCTCAATGACAAGGTAGATGGGCTGGCTAAGACAATCAATGGGCTTAAGAAGGAAGTAGATGAAGCTCCTATCCATCACACCTCTTCAGAGTGTGAGTCTTCTTCTGATGATGAGGATAGTGCACCTGTCAGGACGACTGCCCAGTACAGGATGCAGGCCAGGACACCTACAGTTCCAACTCTAGAGACGAGACCTTCACCTTCTGCTCCAACTACTGTGACTTCAGCTCCATCAGCCCCTTCAGTGCCTCCAGCGTCTACTCCAACTCCATCCAGGACATTAGCAAAAGTGTTCGCCGATGCAGTTCTCTTGACTTCGACATCGACCACTGGAGGAGACCAACCACAGAAGAACGGTTAGCTCTATCTCTTTGAGCTTTTTGGTAACTTGTTGCCAAAGGGGGAGAAGTTGTATATAGATCTAGGCTTCGAGTGAGAGAGCATCCTGTTTTTATTGATGTTGTAAAAACATTTTATCGTTTGGTTTGGATGTGAGATACTTTTGTGTGTGTTTGATCATATGCTTTAATGTGTGTTGCTACTATTTCCTATATTTTGATGGTTATGTGATGATCATTCACTTTGCTTGATGTGTTGTGCTATGTTATTAACTCTTATTACTCTCGCACAACACCAAGTTGTATGTGACATGGAAGAAGTACCACATGTACCTAATCGATTGTGCATTTGCATTCTGATACGTCTCCAACTCTTGGGGATCTTCATCAACTTTGAGAATCCACCACTACTTCACCTACATGAAGGATTCATCGACAAAACCCATGGTTAGTTTATCCCTCCTATGGGGGGATATCACATCAAGGGGGAGCTTTACTCTAACACATGAGTCAAAGCATATCATAGTATGTGACACCATTAAATGCCTTATGTAAAAGTGGTAACCCCACTTGTGCTTAAACGACGAGTATGACCTATGATCAAGTATTCTTACTTGGCTCCTAAGTCAATATTTTCATATATAGATGACTCCATCATCGCCAAAGTGCTTGTGAGATGCAAGTGTGTTTGTGCATGTTTGACCTGATTTCATTTGACATTTTATTGTGTGAGCATGTTAGTCTACATTTATTTACTCATTCAAGGACATGCAATTGTTGCTATTTTCCTTTTTGATTTTCTTTTGCCAATTGGATGTACAAGAATGCCTAGGACCACTCCTCTATCTATCTATGCTTTCTCACCTCATATTTTATTCATGTCGCATCACAAAATTTGAAAGTACTTTTCGATCTCTCTGTGTGAGCAATCGGAGTTCCGTATCGACAAAGGACTGACCATTTAAACCTCCCAAGTGCATCTTGGTGGAACCAACTTAAAAATGTCGGTCTCACCGAATGCCTAGGGTTAATCTGGCTTTCAATCTCGCTACCACCGATTCCATATTCCCGGTTACACCGAGTTTGCCTGTCAGCTGACAGTTGAGAAACTTGGTGAGACGAAAAATTTAGAATCAGTGTCACCGACAACCACGAGTATATAAAGAGGCGGACCCAACCTTTGAAAATTCCTTCAAACTGTCGCCCCCTCCAAACCCTATGTTGTGGATTCGTGACCCCTGGTCATCGCCGTTGCTTCCCTGAGCGTCTCCGCCGCTAGGAATCGCCATCGCTGACAAAATCTTCATCCTCATCGCTGCCGTAGCAGATCCATCACCGAGCTAGGGTATGGATTCGGCCCTCCTTGCACCCCCATCCAAATCTCGCACATTGGAGTTGATTTTATCTTCTATCCACCAATTGCAAACTTCCCAATCCTCTAGAAATCTCAATAGATTAGCAAATCGATTTTTTCAGGTTTAGTTGCCCACAAAATCGCATCTTGGTGATACTGAGTTAGAAAAATCGGTTCCAGCGGTTTCTTTTTGTGCTACTGGGGACAAAACTTGGTGAGACCGAGTGGCAGTTTTCGGTCCGACCGAATTTGCTGCCAAGTTTCGGTTAAGAGTTTTGTGCATCTCGGCAGCATTGAAAGATTTGACTCGGTGACACCGAAATTCAATTTTGCTGTGAACTACATTTAAGATTTTTCTGTTCAAACTTTGAAAAAAGCTGCATTTTGTGATGATTTATCTTCTTCTACTCTTCTATACTCTATTCACAGGGTCAGATAAGTCAGATGCCGAGGACGGTCATAATTCATAGGAGCAGAATGTGTTAGTGCATCTAGTGCCCCTTAGTGATTTTGGTGTATTCAAGACTTATAGGTTGAGGAACTAATGTGTTTGTGAGTGTACACAGTCTCTATAAGTCGATGAGGAGTTTGATATATCTGGAGATTACCGACCCCTAAAAATGCATGTCTTCAACTAAAGACTTTGGTGAAGACTTTGGTGAAGACTTTGGTATTCCTTGAAGACTTTCAAAATGAAGAAGTTGGTGTGACCTTGAAGATATGAACGAGGACTATGAAGCGTGAAGACTTTTGTTTTCGTAGTTTCATTTCCTTTCTTTGAGTCATAGGAAACACCGTACTGTTAGAGGGGGCCAAGGTAATACTAAGGAAAATTTCCAACTGATGCTCAACTCAAAATCCTCAACCTAACCAATCCTTCGAGCGAAGCCTGTGGAAATCTCTTGCGGTTTAGTCAAGTTCTTCAGTGACAGAGACGAAGTTCTTCTGGTCTCTAAGGAAACTGATCTGACTAAGGAGTTAGGATTTCGCCAGTGCGAATTGCCTACAAGTGAGGAACATGATAATCCTGAGGACATTCATAGTTCAAAATTCCAACCGTTGTTGTGCTAAGCGCCAACTGTCCCCAACCATAACATCCACATAACGGTCATATCATTGGGGGCATTTATGTCTTATCATGTCAGGTTGGACCCTGGCTATAAATAGCCACCCCCACAACCACTAGTTGGTTGGCTGCTCCGAGAGAGAACTGACACTTGTCATTTGAGAGCAACCCATCCTCCAAGGACTTTGAGAGAAAATCATCAGTGAGGAAAAACCCACAACCAAACCACTAAACCCAAGTTCTTCATGATGCAGGAATCCTTCCTTTTTGTATGGACATCTACGATTGGAATGAAGAGCTGATTCTTCAATTCTATGCCACACTTCACATCACAGGTGATGCCTCTGATATAAACTCCCGGGTCTTGGACTGGATGACAGGATCAACTCATCTTACTGCTCAAGCATCAAAATTGCTTTGATCTGTCCCAGTGCCAATTCCTTCAGAAGAAGCTCGCCGACTGTTTGATGAACCTGCTCTTCCAAATCAACTGATGCAAGTGCTGATGAAGCCTTTGGCTCTTGGAAAGCCTCAACGAAAACCCTTCCTAGTGAAGGATTTGCTCTATGTGCTCAGGACAGTCTATCGCATTCTCACAAATACTCTCTATCCTCAGAAGGGCCACAACTCTGAAGAAGAGGAAGTGGAGGGAGTCATGAAGAATATGCTGTTCAACATCATTCATGCGATTCCCATCAACTTCCATGATTTCTTCATGAGGACATTGGCTAATGCTGCTCTAGCCCCATTTGAACAGAAGCCCTATGCACCTTGGATCATGAAGTTCATCAGAGCAAAGTCTCCAGTTCCCTTCAAGGCGGACTTTCAGAATCATTTTGGCTTCCTGCCTCCGATTGAAGTTCTCAAGAGCACAATTGCCTTAGTAGAAGGAAAAGGCAAGGCTGTCATTGATGAAGGCACTTGTCCATTGGATGGACAGTTTCGCAAAGCTGCATCCTTCTCCACCAATGATGACACTACAACTCAGGACTCAGAAGCAAAGGCCCCAGCTCAAAAACCTCAAGAGTCTGCCCCTCGTGTGATGACTGATCGTGAGCTTCTCATAAGTCTTCATCAAAAGGTCGATCGCAATCACAAGTGGGTGAAGCATTAGCTTGGTTACATTGTTCAAAACATGACAGTGACGCAGAACTCTGTGAAGAAAAATCACTACTATGTGCATGAAATCCTCAATCGCACTTGGGCCATATTGTCTCACCTCAAGACTCCTGAAGAACTGAAGGAGATGGACCTTGAGGAAAATTTTGACTGGGCTCGTCAACCACAGAAGAAATTCAAGAAAGTTCAAGTTCCTCTGATGGTCACAAGTTCATATTCTTCATCACGTGAGACAGATGAAGTTGAGGACATTGATGACACTGCGGCGGGCCCTGCATCGACAAACGACCCCGACAATGCTAGCGCTCCTTCCTCACCAATACGATGAAATTCTTCAAGGGGCCTTAGTCCTCACTTTTTCGTCCCTTTTGGTCTTCGATGACAAAGGGGGAGAAAATTTGAGTTAGTCTTCAAGCGGGTCTCTATATATGGGCTGTTTTTTGTTTAAGTTACAACTCTCACTCTTCTAAAGCTTTTGTTGATTGAGTTGTAAACTTAAGTTTGATGGTGGTCTGACTCTTTTGAATTGCCTTACGCATGCTTATTTCCTCAAGTATCTTAATGCATGCATGCTGAATTTCTTCAGATACCATTTTCATCATGCATTTCAAATTCTTCATATCATATGTTTAAATGCGTGTATGAATTACAAGATATAGGGGGAATTCTCCATGTTTTTAACCTATCATGTGCATTTGCAGTCCAAAGAAAATTCCTCAAATATGCACATCTTTAGGGGGAGTTCTTCTATATCTTGCAATCAAATTCCTCAAACGCAGTATTTACACTTCATAGTATTATTCCCGTTGAAAACTTAACCTATTTGTCATCAATCACCAAAAAGGGGGAGATTGTTAGTGCATCTAGTGCCCCTTAGTGATTTTGGTGTATTGAAGACTTATAGGTTAAGGAACTAATGTGTTTGTGAGTGTACATAGGCTCTATAAGTCGATGAGGAGTTTGATATATCCGGAGATTACTGACCCCTAAAAATGTATGTCTTCAACTGAAGACTTTGGTGAAGACTTTGGTGAAGACTTTGGTATTCCGTGAAGACTTTGAAAATGAAGAAGTTGGTGTGACCTTGAAGGTATGAACGAGGACTATGAAGCATGCAGACTTTTGTTTTCGTAGTTTCATTTCCTTTATTTGAGTCATAGGAAACACCATACTGTTAAAGGGGGCCGAGGTAATACTAAGGAAAATTTCCAACTGATGCTCAACTCAAAATCCTAAACCTAACCAATCCTTCGAGTGAAGCCTTTGGAAATCTCTTGCGGTTCAGTCAAGTTCTTCAGTGACAGAGACAAAGTTCTTATGGTCTCTGAGGAAATTGATCTGACTGAGGAGTTAGGATTTCACCAGTGCGAATTACCTACAAGTGAGAAACATGATAATCTCGAGGACTTTCATAGTTTGAAATTCCGACCGTTGCTGTGCTAAGCGCCAGCTGTCCCCAATCATAACATCCACATAACGGTCATATCATTGGGGGCATTTATGTCTTATTATGTCAGGTTGCACCCTGGCTATAAATAGCCACCCCCACAACCACTAGTTGGTTGGCTGCTCCGAGAGAGAATTGACACTTGTCATTTGAGAGCAACCCATCCTCCAAGGACTTATGAGAGAAAATCATCAGTGAGGAAAAACCCACAACCAAACCACCAAACCCAAGTGATTGAGCATCACTGAAGAAATTCCTGTGTGGAACCGACGCTTGTTACCTTTGAGGACTATGCATCCTCCAGACGGTTAGGCGTCATGGTCTAGTGCATCCTGCAGTCAATTGGGGATCACGAAGTGACCTTGGTCTAGAGCATCCAACAGTGAATTGTGGATCATCGAGTGACCAGTTTGTGAGGGTTTTGGAAGTATACCCTGAAGACTTACCACGAGTGTTGGGCGAGGACTGTGTGACAGCTTCATACTCGGTGTAAGTCCTCTCATTTGATGGTATTGTGTACCTAATGATAGTTTACTAGCGGCTAGTTTTTGTTTAGAGACGGATCTATTGTGTTTCTTGATCCGCTGAAATAGGCCCGCGTGCGGGTGGCATGAGGAAGAATTCAGAGCCTATCAGGCCCAAGCGAAGCTTTGCAGCGAGAGTAGTCAAAGATCGGATAGATTCGAACCGCAGTTGCTAAGGCTATGCCAGCTCAAATCCTGTAACGAGCAATCATCAATGGCTTCCCTAAATGCCTCCATCTGCCATTCCGCATGCTCTGTGACACTGAAATGTTCACTTGCATGGAGGGTTTGTTTCGTTGAAGTCACCCATGCATAGCCATGGCAACTCAATCGACATGTTCTATATATGCAATCGCAGAGGCGAAGTATTATTGTCAGCCTGGACTCGACACCCAGGGCTGTGCCGATCCGCTTGTCCCTCTAGATCAAGGAGAATACGGTAAGGACTGTGTGTCCTGGGACTGTGTGTCCTTTGGATTAAATACCAGGCCGCTCCAAACCAGACGTACGACTGTCACATCAGTTGGAACTGGGTCATCAAACCATTGTCTTCATCGAGATCTGGTTCTATTTCCTCAACCCCTCCATTCCTCATATATTTTTTGATGAAATTGATTGTTACTGTTTGAAGAATTTGACTGAAGACTTTCACAATTTCCTCACCTCAAATTCTTCAAGTTACCTTGTTCATCACTGCTTATCCTGTATCACGCTGCCTATAATTTGTGCATGTTCAGTTCATCATCATGACTATGTTGTTGCCATGTTCCTCATGCACTTGAGTACTTGTTTTGCTGCTAGTTATTCATCACATTTCAAATTCCTCAAAGTTGAAATTCCTCAAGTGATGAATTTGTAAAAATCGCCTATTCACCCCCCTCTAGTTGATATAACGCACTTTTAGAATGTTGACTTGAGTTCAGGCACTAGCCCAGGGTCTAGCTCCTTTTCAGATCCAGGCACCCCCAGTTCTCATGGGTTGCCCAAGGCTGCTACTAGAGCCAGGAAGAAGCTGAATTCAGATGAGGAGGATTCAGATTTTATGCCAGAGGAATTTCTTGCCAAGAAGCAAGACAAGGCTGCTAGGAACTCAGCAAATGAAGCCACCTCTTCCAGGAGGATAGTCAGCAAGACATATGCCCCTCCAGAGACTATGAGAGCACCTGACAGTGCTAGGGCTACCATGACCATTGAGCCCCCAAGGAGGTCATTGCCTAAGAAGGCAGGAGAGAAGAAGAATGCTAGAAAGAGGATTGTCTATGTGTCTGGCAGGGCTACCTCAATGTATGATGACCACGAGGAGGCTGCTGGTGCTGCTTCTAAGGAGGAGGAGGAGGAAGAGCAAGTTGTCAAGGACCCTCCCAAGAAGAAGTAGAAGAAGCTTTTGGCAGATGCTATTCCAAAGCAAGGACCCTCCAAGAGCACCAAGTCTGCCCCCAAGAAGGCTATTGCTGAGAAGTCCAAGAGGTCAAGCAGACAGATTCTAGCTTCTGAGAATAACAAGGGATCTACCTCCAGAGATATGGATGAGGATGCCATGTCTGCATTGATGAATCTCATACCACACCTTCCAGAGCACAATGCCAGCCATCCACTTGCTGTTGACATGAAGAAGAATAAGTATGCATGTTTGAGAGAGTGGAGAGCTATTGATCCTTACTCTCAAAGGAGGAAAATAGCTATGGACTACAGGTTCTACACCAATGAGCAACATGATTTCTACTATGCTACTTGACAAGAGTCCAGCTGTGAGTGACATGAGGTATGTTGATAGGAACTACATCAAGGCAAATCAAGACTATTTCCCCAATGTACAAGACAACTTCCACTATGTTGGCACATATGAGTTTGTTGGCAAAGAGTTCACTGCATGGAACGATGAGATGATCATGCAATTCTACTCCACTATTCACTTCTATGGAGATGGTAGGATTGTGTGGATGACGGAAGGAGCAAGATATGAGTCAACTATTGATGAGTAGGCTGCCATCTTAGGAGTCCCATAGGTACAGGATGGAGATATCTGTGTGTACTCAGAGTCCAAGGCCAACCACAATGCCATGAAGGACATGTACAATGCCATTCGTGCTGCACATCTCCTGTCCCACAAGCTAGGATCTATCTACTACCTCCAGGCAGGTCTCCGTACCATTAACACTATTCTGAGGCATACTTTGATGCCCAAGTCAGGAGATGAGAAGATGATCCGAGGCTACTCCATCAACTTGCTGCTTCATATTGACCTGCACCCGAGATTCACAGTGATGGATCTGATTGTGGTGACTGTGAAAAGGGTTTCTGCTGATCAGAAGCGCTCTTGCTGCTATGCACCCTACATTTAGATGCTCATCAACTCCAAGCTAGAGAAGCACATCTTTGCTCTGGACAGACCCCACTTGCCCCTATAGCCAGACTTTGAGGACAATGATGTGGTGATGGACCCAGACCATCCCACATCAGCTGCAGCTCAGGTACACACGGGGGAAGAGGCAGCTAGAGCCACTAGTGCTCAAGTCCCTAAATCCAGGAACGAGTAGATGGATCTCTTGATCTCAATAGTTCAGGGCATGCAGAAGGACATCAAGGACATACTGGAAAACTAGAACAGTCTGGTGAGGATCTTTGAGAATAGGATCAAGTCCCTTAATGATAAGGTAGATGGGATGATCAGGACCGTGATCAAGCTCAAGAAGGAAGTTGACTCTGTGCCTCTTCCTCACTCTACAGATGATGATGATGATGATGATGAGGATGATGAGGATGACTCTCCTCTCAGGACAGGAACACACTTGACTACCCAGGCCAGCTCAGCCACAGTGCCAGCTCCAGAGTTGAGGCCTTCTTCATCAGCACCTACTACAGTGACTTTAGCTCCATCAGCTCCTCTAGTGCCACCAGTTGCTACTCCAACTCCGTCCATGACATCTGCAGAGGTCTTCACCGACGCAGTTCTCTCGACTCCGACATCAACCACCGGAGGAGATCAGCCCCAGAAGAACGATTAGCTATATCTCTTTGAACTTTTTGGTAACTTATTGCAAAAGGGGGAGAAGTTGCATATAGATTTTTAGGCTTCGAGTGAGAGATCCTTGGTTTTTATTACTGTTTAAAAAAAAGGTATTTTTGGTTGCTTTTGTTAAACTTTCGTTCATGTTTGATCATACGCCTTAATGTGTGTTACTACTATTTCCTATCCTTTTGATGGTTATGTGATGATCATTCACTTTTCTTGATGTGTTGTGCTATGGTATTAACTCTTATTACTCTCGCACACCACCAAGATGTACTCCCTCCGTTCCTTTATGTAAGGTGTACTATTTTTGGCATGGTGACCAAGGCACATAATTATAGACATGTAAAGACTAAATTATCCTTGGCAAATTTGTTGGTTAGTGGAAAGTGAATCAATTAGTCTAGGATTCATGCAATCGACAAAGAGATAGTTTCCTTCTTTTGCTATAAAAAGAGACACAGACAATCAGAAAATAGATTCTTTTCTTTTTTCGGACGGCTAACAAGGGAATTATGGAGAATCAAAATAAATGCACCTTACATTCTAAAATTTTATCAAAAAACAAATACACCTTATATAGAGGAACAGAGGGAGTATGTGACATGGAAGAAGTGCCCCAAAACATTTGGTCTTTTTGGTTGCTTGTGTTACACTTTCGTTCGTGTTTGATCATATGCTTTAATGCGTGTTGCTACTATTTCCTATCCTTTTGATGGTTATGTGATGATCATTCACTTTGCTTGATGTGTTGTGCTATGGTATTAACTCTTATTACTCTCACACACCACCAAGATGTATGTGACATTGAAGAAGTACCCCATGTACCTAATCGATTGTGCATTTGCATTCAAACGCAAATTTAAAACAATGCACAAATTTAGGGGGAGATCTTGCTTATCACATACTTCTCAAAGCAACTATTATATTCATTCATTATATCATATGTCGAAGCTTTGATCTATAAGTTGTCATCAATTACCAAAAAAGGGGGAGATTGAAAGAACATTTGCTCCCTTGGTGGTTTTGGTAATTAATAACAACATATATGTCATTGAACTAATGTTTCCACTAAGCATATTTCAGGAAAAGTTCAATGATGGGTTGGCAAAAGAATTGTGGAATACCCCAAGATGCAAATAAATAGATTGGCAAAGCTTCAAGCAAGAGGACTCTACATTTTACTTTGTGAGAAATCACTTTGAGTCCATAAGAAAGCCAATACTATCAAAAGGGGGTAAGGTACTATTGGTGAACAAAATGCTCATACATGCACAAGTAATAGTCACCAAAAACATCCACAAGCTCTTCCACAAAAGTCTGTCCAAAGCCAAATATCCAAAATCGGTGCAACCAACACTTCCCACTCGGTGCCACCGATTCCCAGACTCACGCAAACCCAAGCCAAACCCTAGCCCATTGGTGCAACCGATTCTGATTCGATGCCACCGAGTTTGGGTTGCCAACATTCTGTTACGCAAATTCACAAAATCGTTCCAACCGAGTTTGTTGAATTGGAGTCACCGAGTTTGGCAATCTGACCGTTGGTCACCTAATTGGTGCAACCAAGATTTATGTATCGGCCTCACCGAGATTCAAAAGTTGCTACCTTTAGGCAACTCGGTACCACCGAGATTAACACATCGGTGTCACCGAGTTGGAATTATTAGGTGTAACGGTTGGATTTTTGGAGATTCCTATATATATACCCCTCCATCACCACTCAGTCGCAAGAGCAGCATTCAGAATAGAACCCCACTCATACCAACTGATTTTCTGATAGAGAGCCACCTACTCATGTGTTGAGATCACGCCATTCCATTCCAACCATATGAATCTTGATATCTAGCCTCCCCAAGTTGCTTTCCACCCAATCAATCTCTTCCACCATAGCCAAATCAGTGAGAGAGTGATTGTGTGTTGAGGAGTCTATCATCTTGAAGCACAAGAGCAAGGAGTTCATCGACATTATCGAGCCTATTACCTTTTGGAGGGTGGTGCCTCTTAGATTGGTTAGGTGTTGCTTGTGAGCCTCCTACTTTGTGTTGTGGAGTGAACCAATAAGTTTGTAAGGGCAAGGAGATTGCCTACTTCATGAAGATCTACCCCAAGTTAGGCTAGTCCTCCGTGGAATGCTTGCAATCAATGTTAGAAAAGAAAAAGGAAAGGGGACATAGTTTCCCTGGGCCAGAGCCAGCCAGCAGCTAGGCCGACCCACTAGCCGGCTAGCCCAGGCGAACCGGTGCCCCACGTGCGCCAGGTTCAAACCTGACGGGAGGGCCCTGGCGGGAAGCCTCACAAAGGGGTGGGGGAGAGGGAGGGGAGGATGACAAGTGGGGCCACCTGACATCTCCTTCCTCTCGATAGGGAGGAGGCGGAGCTCACCAGCGGCGAAGGAGGGCACAACGAGGGGAGCTAAGGGCAGGAATGGACTCCTTATACTCCCGTTGTTCAGATGGTGGTTATCGGGGCTTAGGGGTGCGCCAGCGATGAGGTGGCCACGACGGAGGGGCTCGGGAGGTGATCATCGGGGCCGTCCCATGCTGCAAAAAGAACGGAAACAAGGGGGAATTGCATCCATAGGGTGCTGCAGTTCTAGATCGAGAGAGAACGGAGGCTAGGGAGGGTTCCTACCATGCGAACGTTGGCGACCCGAGGCGGCGATGCCGCGATCGATCCTGAGCACTCGTGCACGGGGAGGTTGAGAGGGGGGGTTCTGGGTGCGATTGAGTGAGAGAGGGATCCAGAGGAGGGAAGAGGGGATCAAGGGAGGCCCTTATATAGAGGCACAACGGTCCACCACATGGTGGTGCGTTCGCAAGGTCGTAGCCCATGATGTAGAGCACGGGGGTGAGCTTGTGTTTGTCTGGGGTCTTCCTGGCGTCGGTCTAGGGCCAGAGGGAGCAAGAGGGGAAGCGTGGGTGAGAGCGCGTGCGAGGCCCCTGGTTAGCCGAGAGCGGCGGCCGTGACGCTCGTGTTGGAGGTCTTTGGATAGAGAAGGAGGAAGGGGACGACCGTTTGGAAGGTGGCGGGCATCGAGGGGGACACATGGGAGAACTTCCCCCATCCCAATGCGGTCGGGAGCCTTGGGATGCTCCTGCTACAGTGCGGTGTCGCACTATAGCTTGCTCCAGAGCATGCGTTTGTCATGCCAATGGCGTGTCCACGCGCTCTGGGCATGCCACAACTTATCCTCTAGCTCTTGGGTGATCTGGAGATGCTCTAGGAGCTACTGGGGGCTAAGGAGAGTAGAGAGAGAGAAAATGGAGGTGTGGAGCCTCTGCCATGTTGAATCAGAGGGGTAAATGGGGGTTTTACCCTACCAATCCTTGAGATGAGGCCACACAAGCTTTACTGGAGGTAAAATACATCAGTGAGGAGTTGTGCTAAAAAGTTCAAGTGAAGGAGAATAGCAAAAGGGGGTCAAAATAGGTTTTTACCAAATCACCAGAAGGTGTTTGATGAAGATTTAGGCAAGCAAATGGAGTTTTCTTGTCGTGATATTTAACAGGATCGAAATGTAGGTAAAAATAGAGTGGACCACCAAGTTTGAGATCATTTGAAGAAAGTTCACAATGCAGGCATTGTAAACCCTAGAAATCAATAGAATGAGTTTCCTATAGATTTAGGCATGCAATTCCATTCTCCTTGATGCACCACTTGGTGTAGCATCATTACTTAGGGATTAGAGCATGCCCACAAAGTTTGGTGTCAATAGGATAAACTTCACAATGTAAAGTTGCTCAAATTTGATTCTGAACAGGAATGGTTTTGGAATATTTTGGTCAATCAAATCAATTGGGATTGAGATGAAACATTGCAAGATCATCACATATAGCATGTGTGACTTGCTAGAATTTTCCTGGATTTATTTGATAATATTTCTTATATATATATATATTCCAAATGCTTGATTTAAGCAGAAAAGGTTTTGGAGGGTTTTGCCCATTATTTTGAAGACAACCATGTATTGAAACTCATATATATGGAAAATATATGTCCACTGAGTTTCCCTAAATTTTCTAAAATATTTTTAAAGCATTTAAATAATTTTTCCCTATAAAGACCTCTTCCGACTTTAAGATAAAGCCTTTAAATAAAATAGTTAAATAATCTTTAAAAATAATATTTGGTGGTTTTTGGAAGTGATATATATATATATATAGTGGGTTTCAAATAAAGCCTTTGGTGTAAAATACTCCACCCAATTTGAGGACTTGTAGTAAAAACCTCAATTCAGGGTTTTTTGATAACCTAATTTGAATAAATCCTTTTCGGCCAAAATACATTTTGATAAAAATAGTTTTAGGTACTATACACATGGTATGATCATAGGGCAGGAAGTTTGGATCAAGGAAGATGTGTATGGAGAGGAGTAGAATCTATGAGTGCCAAACCACAATCATCCAAACAAGCAGGCATCAAACAATTCAAACAAGTAGATGCACTCAAAAGTTTTAAATGGTTCCAAATTTTATAAATTCATAGCATAGCATAGTAATACAAACACATGGTGTGACAGACCTACCCCCTTAAAAGAATCGCGTCCCTAAGATTCCTAGGCTAAGCGCTAAAAAGATAGGGAAACTCTGATATAAGATAGTCTTCACTCCCAGGTTGCTTCTCCTTCAGTGTGAATGCCCCATTGGACCTTGAAGTACTTGATGGTGCGGCTTCGGGTGCAAAACTTGGCTTCATCCAGAATATGAACTGGCCTCTCACGATAAGTGAGGTCTGGCTGAAGGTCGATGGCTTGATGGTCGATGTCCGTGTAGAGGTCGGTGCGGTTGGGAACTTGAAGGCACTTCCGGAGCTGTGATACGTGGAACATGTTGTGCACATCTGATAGGTCGGAAAGGTAGCTCTATCTAGTAGGAAACTTCTCCTCGCTTGTCGGTGATCTTGAAGGGGCTGATATATCTTGGTGGAAGTTTTCCCTTGACATGGAAACACTTGGTTCCCTTGAGAGGCATGACTCAGAGGTATACATGGTCACCGACACAGAAGTTCACTTCTCGGCGGTGAGAGTCGGCGCAACTCTTCTATCTTGACTTGGTGGTCTCTAGACGTTCTCAGGCTTCATGGAGGATATATGGTCCAAAGACTAGTCCTTCTATGGTCTATGTCCAGTTGAGGGGAGTACAGCACTTGCGTACATACAACACCTCAAATGGTACCATCTGAAGACTCGACTGATAGCTGTTGTTGTAGGAGAAATCAGAAAATGGTAGGCAATCTTCCCACTTGGCTCCATATTCCAAAACACAAGCACATAGCATATCCTCGAGTATCTAATTTACTCATTCTGTCTGTCCACCAATCTGGGGGTGAAAAGCAGTGCTGAAATAGAGCTTTGTTCCCATTGCCTCTTGAAACTTCTTCCATAAGCTTGAGGTAAACTGGGTGCCTTGGTCGGACACAATCTCCTTAGGAACTCCGTGAAGGCTCACAATACGCTCGATGTAAAGACCGGCTAGCTTGTTACCATCGTAGGTGGTCCTAATGGGAATGAAATGGGCTACCTTGGTCAGGTGATCGACAATGACCCAAATGGAATCATGTCCTTTGCTTGACCTAGGTAATCCGGTGATGAAGTCCATCTTTACTTTGTCCCACTTCCATTCAGGTACCTTGAGAGGTTGCAACAACCCAGCGGGTCGCTGATGCTCAACTTTGACTCCCTGGAATATGTCACCCTTAGAGACAAAGGTGCCTATCTCCCATTTCGTACCATGCCACCAGAATCTTGCTTTGAGGTCTTGGTACATCTTGGTTCCTCCGGAATGGATGGAATACGGAGTGTTATGAGCTTCTTGCAAGATCAAGTTCTTGACCTCAACTTTGTTGGGTACGCAGATGTGGTTCCCAAACCATACCGCTCCTTGTTCATCTACTACAAATCTTGGGTCCTTGCCTGCCTTGATCTTCCTCTTGATGCCTTCAATGCTCCCGTTTCCCTTTTGAGCTTCCTTAATATCATCCATCAAGGTAGGCTTCGCTTCAAGGTTGTCTAGGAATCCATGTGCAACTAGTTCCAAGCCAAAGCTTTCAAGTTCTTAATACAAGGCGGTAGCCTTTCCTTAATCATACCATTCAAGGAACAAGCCTTTCTGCTCAAGGCATCTGCTACCACATTAGCCTTTCCAGGGTGGTATTGAACACTGAGGTCATAATCCTTGATCAACTCCAACCATCTTCGCTTCCTCATGTTCAATTCCCTTTGAGTGAAAATATACTTAAAACTCTTGTGGTCTGTGTATATCTCACATCGCTTTCCCAGAAGGTAATGTCGCCATGTCTTCAAGGCATGAACTACGGCTGCCAACTCGAGATCATGAGTAGTGTAGTTCTCTTCATGGGGACATAGTTGTCTGGATAGATATGCTATGAATCTTCCCTCTTGCATAAGAACACCTCCAAGCCCGGTTCTCGGTGCATCACAACATATCGCAAACTCCTTATGAATATTGGGGGTGGCCAAAACTGGGGTTGTGGCCAACCTCTTCTTGAGCTCGTGGAAGCTTTCTTTGCACTTTGGCGTCCATTCGAACTTCTTGTCCTTCTTCAAGAGTTGAGTCATGGGTCGGGCAATGCTCGAGAATCCTTCGACGAACTTGCGGTAATACCCCACGAGTTCGAGGAAGCTTCTGACTTCCTTCACATTTCTTGGGTATTGCCATTTAGTCACGGCTTCAATCTTGGCATGGTCCACCGACAATCCTTCTACAGTCAACACATGACCCAAGAATCCAACTTCATGCAGCCACAATTCACACTTGCTGAACTTGGCATAAAGCTGGTGTTCTCGAAGCTTATCTAGGACCAATCTCAAGTGTTGCTCATGCTCTTCTTGAGACTTGGAGAAGACGAGTATGTCACCAATGAAGATGACAACAAACTTGTCAAAGTACTCCATGAAGACCTTGTTCATGAGGTACATGAAGTACGCAGGGGCATTGGTTAATCCAAATGACATGACCGTGTATTCATACATGCCATACTGGGTTACAAATGCCGTCTTCGGAATGTCTTGGGGTCTGATCTTCAACTGGTAGTACCCTGACCTAAGGTTGATCTTGGAAAACACCTTGGCTCCATTCAGTTGATCGAACATGTCTTCAATCTTGGGAAGTGGGTACTTTTTTTATTTTGACCTCATTAAGGGAGTGGTAATCGACACGGAGTCGGATAGTTCTGTCCGTCTTTGACACAAATAGAACAGTAGATCCCCATGGAGAGGCACTAGGGCGAATGAATCCTTTTCTGAGCTGCTCTGCCAGTTGCTTCTTTAACTCAGCCAACTCTTCGGATCCCATTCTATAGGGCTTCTTATAGACGGGTCCTGCTCCAGGCATTATCTCAATGATCAACTATCACGGTCATGAGGCATTCCGGGCAGCTCATCAGGAAATACATCCAGGTACTCACATACCACCGGCACCTAATCCAACTCAATTCCGGACAGACAGTTAACCGAGGGGCTTGAGCGGAAACAAGGTTGGGAAGATACTTGACTTCCACTCCCTGGATATTGGTCATGGTAACATTCCTCTTGGCACAGTCTAACAAGCCTTGGTGGTTGGTTAACCAATCCATGTCTAGGATCACATTCAAGCCTTCTGACTTTAGGATGATAAGGTCTGCTAGGAAGTCTACCCCATTTATGTTGATTTCAACTCCTTCACATCCTATGCTAGACTTCATAGCTGATCTCGGGGTTTGTATAAACATATGACTACCCAGGGGCATAGGCTTCATACCACTCTCTAGTGCAAAATTTTGAGTAACAGAAGAATGCGAAGCTCCACAATCAAACAGTACAGTTGCTGGGGTTGAGTTGACGAGGAACGTACCCAGTATGATGTCCGGGTCTTCCTGGGCTTCCTCAACGGTAACATGGTTCACACGACACTTTCCATTGTTGGGTTGGTTATGGGGAGTTGGCTTCCTTGGTGGCGCTCCATGGCCTTGACCTTGGTTTGGCGCATTGGGGCGTGGTGCATCTGGCTTCTTGTTGGGGCACTGCCTAGAGATGTGTCCTGGCTGACCACACCCAAAGCAAGTGACTTGACCAGGGTTGTTGTCGTTGTAGTTCCTGTCGCCGTTGTTGTTATTGGGGTTGTTGTAAGCTGGCCTGGGATTGGCATACGACTGAGGCTGGTAGCTTGGATGAGGTGCGGGAGGTCTAGCCTGTTGTGGCTGATAGGTTGGCTTGGCCGGGGCTGGCTGCCAGGGGCGAGGCTTCTGGTTGGTGGAACTACCCTTGCTAATCATCTTGCGCTTTCGAGTGTCGTCCATGGAACGACGCTTGTCTTCCAGCATGAGAGCCTTGTTCACCAGGTCGAATAAGGTCCGATAGTCACAGACGATGAGTTGGTACTGCATGGTTTCGTGGAGTCCTTCCATGAAGCGTTCCACCTTAGAAGCCTCCATGTTGACATCTTTAGGTGCATACCCTGACAACAGGTTGAACTTCTACATATACTCCTTGACAGAGCCACTTCCTTGCTTCAGCACTCGGAATTCTCTCTTCTTAATAGCCATGATCTGAAAAGGAATGTGGGTGGTGCGGAATCCTTCCTTGAAGTTATCCCAGGTGATCACACAATCTCCTTGCATGACCTTGAATCCATTCCACCAAGCTCTGGCGGTTCCTCCGAGGCAGTGAGAGGCATAAAGCACCTTCTCACGATCCTTGTTGCAATTGACCAGTGCAAGGAGGTCCTCGATGGTGCGGATCCAGTCATTGGCATCCAGTGGTTCAGCAGTCTCGGTGAAGGTTGGGGGCGAATTCCTCATGAACTCAGACAGAGTGGAGGGACCATTGCCGTTTCTGCCTTGCTGCTTGTTGTTCACAAGGACCCGAGCCATCTACTGGATAGCAGAAGTGTTGGCTTGGTGCTCCTCCCATAGAACTTGGAGAAACTGAGCTATGGTCATGTTCTCCGGTGGAGGTGGTGGCGGGGGAATGTCGCCTTGTGGCTGCTTCGGGTGATCTCCAGCGTGAGCAGCCCACCAGCTATGTCGTGGTTTTGTCACGACATATGTCCTAGGGAGAGGACTTAGGGTCGAGTCCATCGCTACGACGGTGAGCTCGACGGGGTTGACCAGGACGAGAGACAAGGGTTTACCCAGGTTTGGCCCCTCGGAAAGAGGTAAAAGCCTATGTCCTGCTTTGTGTTGTATTGATTGGATATCGATTACAAGGGAGCGAATTCGCTTGACCTAGTACTCGACAGATTGTTTCGTGTCCTAAGCCGCCACAGGGGCTCACCTTTATATAAGTAGGTCAAGCCCCTGGGCTTACAAGAGTCCAGACCGACTTATACAAAGTATTCGATCATGTCTCTAAGTCCTCTTGCTTTCCTGGGCAAGCCATCTTCCGGGCGGCTCACACGCCCAGGTCTCACGCCGCCTTCCAGCTTTGGGCCTCCATCCATCCCACCTGGCGAGTCGCCTCTAGGTTTTTCTTCAACCTTCATGCCCACTTAGGGTCTTAAGTATGAGCTGCCAGCTGTGACCCGGCCCCTCCTGGGCGGGTCATACCACAAAGTTATATCCCCAACATTAGGCCCCAGATTGAGTTGAACATGTTCATGTCAATCTTCAAGTCCATTTGGTGGCGAGTCTCATACCTTTATTACCTGAAAATAAAACTTCATAACCCGCCATATAAAATGGATGACTTCATCTCGTATATATCCAAAAAGATCTCCATGACATCACAACGGATCATCTCATTAAACGATCAACCCGAAAATCAAGGCGTCTTCTTGGTCAATCATCACTGCGTCTCCTCGATTCTCACATGGACTATTGGTGTCCCATCTCCTCATAAATAGGTGGGGAGGGGGTCCCATTTCTTTTACTTTTCCCTGCTGTTATTGTCTATCTTCTTCCTCCTCCAACACTCGCACGACTGAAGCTCCGCCGCTGTCGCCGGACTTCCTCGTCTTCACCAGCAAAGGCCGCTGCATCAACCTGACCTGACCAGAGTTCGTCAACGCTTGATCACCTCCTCGACATCCTTCAGGTTCCTTCCTCTTCACCTTGTGGATCCGCATTTTCATCGGAGTTCTTTTGAGTCTGTCGCCGCTTGTCGGAGTATTCACTGTAGATCATAAAAGAAAGCACCCTTAGGCTCCGAAACGCTAGCCAACTCACACAGTGCTCCGCTTAACACGTATCCCCTACTAAACGTAGATCGTTTCTTGAATAGAATCCACACATGAACTAGCTATTCTTCCACTGACATTTTTAGGTTTAGAATATATTTCCTTTTTATCGTTGTTCGTAGATCTTGTAGTTGCTGCCGTAGTTGGCGAAATTTGTTTGTCCATACTTAGTAAAATTTCCAACATTAGTTGTCTTTTGACCCGCCATTGCATTGCTGGCTCTTCTTGTAGCAATTTAACTCGCCTTAGTCCCATAGTAGACGGAGGCTTTGAACATAACTATGACCCACCAAATATCATTGCCGTCTCAGTCATAGCTGCCTTTGTTGCGAGGTTTTCTTAACCCGCCACGTCTTTGTGTTTTTTCATAGAGTCTAACCCGCCACCATGGACAAAGCCCTCGCCTCTTACGACTAGGTAAATTCCTGGGTCACTAAGGAATCATTAAAGGAGTTCGTAACCATGGGAGCCTTGCCAGCTCAAGAGATCATCCACGGGCGGGTTCCTGGTAAGGAGACCAGGCCCGAACCTCGGGAAGGGGAAGTTGTCATATTCACAGATCACCTTCTCCGCGGCCTCTCACCACCCGGATAAAAAAAACTGGGATGCCTTGTACTTCTCCAAGCTCCACCCTCAAGACACATGCCCCAATTCTATTACCAACTTATTCCAAATCCAAGTCCTCTATGAAGCCTATTTGCAGGAAGAACCCACTGTTGATCTCTTTCGAGATTTCTTCTACATCAACCGCCAGACCGAGTTAGCAGCTGGGCCGAGTCTTGAGCTCGGAGGCGTCTCAATCCAGAGGCGAAGAGACATGTCTTTCCCCGCAGCCATCCTGCCTAGCCATCCTAAGGATTGGAACCAGACTTGGTTCTACTGCAAAGATACCTCTCCGGCTGGACAAAATCTGCTGTCAGATTACCGTCCTATCTGGCTCTGCACCAGCACTAAGCTCCCTAACCAGATGAGTGCTGCAGAGCGTGTCCATTACACTCCGGCCTTTCTAAAGATCCATGCTCTACTCGACAATGGATTAACTGGTGTGGATTTGACCCGCTGCTGGGTCAGCTAGAGGATTAAGTCACTGAGCCAGCATGATAAATTATTGTGTGAGTATTCCGGTGAAGTGGATGATCCAATGCCCTTCAACCGGGCGCCTTTGACCGAGAAGGACCTTATCTCCATTGTCAAGTCCCTGCTTGGAGAGCCTCAAGCAGCATGCAACCAGACCAGGTTAAAGTCATTCCGTGTTCGCAACCCGGCTCCAGAGGTAGAAATCCTTTGAATAATCTGTTTGCTTTCTCTAAATTTTGTATCTCATATTCTTTATGATCTTTCTATGACTCATATGCAGGCCAAGTCCCCCTTCTGGAAGAAGAAATTCACCCCCATTTCCAAGAAGAAAGTTAAGGTGACTAAGACCTGTGTTTCGGTTTATAAAAGGAAAACATCCGCCCAAGAGCTTCTCGAGCTTGATAACTTGGAGTTAGAACTTGACTCTCTTGGCCTTCTCTTTATGCAACTCATTGACAATGATTACTCTCAGGAAGAAGCAGAAACAAGTCATTCTGATGTTGCAGAGGTAACTATTGTCTCCTCTGACTCGGAACCTTTACCAATAGAGAAAATACGACGGGCTATCCGGAAGGTAAAATGTTCACACCCTTTTGCTCACTTGGATCCCAACTTTCTTTTGAAGAAGCAGCAAGATGATAATAGATGTCAGACCCGGAGCACCGACTCTGAAGATCTTGTGTCCGGCTTACCAAATGCTCCGGCTCTTCGGAAACAACACACTGAGGTATTTCATTGCCTTGAATTCATTTCTTCTGTATGCTAATCTTATGTTGGAGCTTACTTATATTTCACAATTTAACTTCCCAGGACTCGCCTCCTTCTTCCGGCGACTCAACCGCCACGAATTTGCCTCCTCTTGTTATCAACACAGGGTGAGTATTTTTATATCCCACATCGTGTGTTAATATTCTATCCTTGCTTATGACATATAATGCCTGCTTTGCTCACAAGGATCAAGCCAAATGAAGGAAAGTGAGCGGGTCATCTACCACTCCTGATGTCCAAGAGCCGGAGAACCCAATGCCTAACACCCCTGAAACTCACATTGAGTCCTCTGAGGCTGACAAAGGCGCTCATTAAGAGACTCCTCAACTTACTGAGCTGGATGATGTTGATATTGACGTTTGTGAGGCCCATCCGGAAGCTGATCCTAAGCCGCCCAACCCCCAGCCAATAGCTAGAGACATGGCTTCTCATGAAGAGGTTACCGTCACTGGGGCAGTTTATAAATATCCAGCTCCTTCCAATGTGCTATCCAAACATACCAGCAAAGATGAGGCGGCTTCTCTTGAGGAATAGAAGACTCAATTTGATCTTCCTAATTTACAAAAGCTTACTGCTGACAAGTTACACTCTGGCTATCTGAGCCGTCTCTCTACAAGCCGGGACATGGATGCCAACTTGGTTGGTATGATGAATAAAAAATATGAGGTACTCCACTTCCCTTGCCTTCCATATATCCTTACGTAGACCCCAAGAGCCGATTTATTTTGCAAAAAGTGAGCCGGGTCTTCAATCGCTTGTAGACTTCAATGAACCTCCTTGTAGCCCCCAAGGGACGGGTCATTATGTAAATGATGAGCCGGCACTTGACATGTAGGAAGAGACAAGTGTAGCCCCCAAGGGTTAGGTCATTATGTAAATAATAAGCCAACACTTAACATAGAATAAGAGCCAAGTGTAGCCCCCAAGGGTCGGGTCATCTTCCTGAAGATCATCCGGGCCTTATTTCAATTGTAACCGTTGAAAGAACTGATACACATTAGCCCCCAAGTGTTAAGTATGTTGCCTGCAATCTGCTTGAGACTTGTAGTGTCTTTCTTCATTGCCCCCAAGTGCTATCATACATTGCTCTGGCGGCTTAAGAATGAAAGTAATCTTGTTCTTGACCACTTCTACTCTGCAGGAATCCTTAAATGCTTCCGGGTCTAGCTTGATCAACCCGAATAAAGATCTGGCTTTGCAAAAAGATGCCCAGGCTGAGGCTGAGGAAAAATGGCGACTCTCCTCCATAGATCTTGAAAAGGTCAAGGTGGACTTCGAAGCTTACAAGCAAACTGCTGAAACTGAACAAGCCTCCTTAAGCAATCTGGGAGGGAGCAAGGGCTCCGCCATGGCTTGTGTTGCGGCTTCCCTCCTCCATCTCTCATATATATAAGGGGAAGGGGGAAGGGCTACGCCCTAGGGTTCCCACCCCTAGGGGCGACGACCAAGAGGAGGGGGGGCGGCCAAGGGGTGGCTTTGCCCCCCAAGGCAAGGTGGCCGGCCCCCTTAGGGTTTCCCCCTTCCACCCTTCGGTCGCATGGGCCTTGTGGGAGGGGCGGCCAGCCCAATAGGGGCTGGTACGCCCTCTCTCACAGCCCATGGGCCCTTCGGGGCTGCTGGCCCCTTTCGGTGGACCCCCAGAGACCTTCCGGCACCCCCGATACATTACCGATGACGCCCGAACTTTTCCCGGTGATCAACACGGAATTTCCTATATATGAATCTTCACCTCTGGACCATTCTGGAGTTCCTCGTCATGTCTGGGATCTGATGGGGACTCCAAACAACCTTCGATCACCAACATACAAAACACATCTATACCAATTCGTCACCGAATGTTAAGTGTGTAGACCCTACGGGTTTGAGAACTATGTAGACATGACTGAGACACCTCTACGGTCAATAACCAATAGTGGGACCTGGATGCCCATATTGGTTCCTACATGTTCTACGAATATGTTTATCAGTTGAACCTCTATGTCAAGGATTCAGATAATCCCGTACGATGTTCCCTTTGTCAACCGGTATGTTACTTGCTCGATTCAATCATTGGTATCTCCATACATAGTTGAATCTCGTTACTCGCAAGTCTCTTTACTCGTTCCGTAATACAACATCCTGTGGCTAACACATTAGTCACTTTGCTTGCAAGGCTTGTTGTGATGTTGTATTATCGAGTGGGCCCTGAGATACCCCTCCATCACAAGGAGTAACAAATCCTAGTCTTGATCCATGCCAACTCAACAGACACCATCGGAGATACCTGTAGAGCATCTTTATAGTCACCCAGTTATGTTATGACGTTTGATACACACAAAGTATTCCTCCGGTGTTAGTGAGTTGCATGATCTCATGGTCATAGGAACAGATACTTGACATACAGAAAACTATAGCAATATACTGACATGATCATATGCTATGTTTATAGTTTGGGTCTTGTCCATCACAAAATTCTCCCAATGATGTGATTCCATTATCAAATGACATCTTATGTCTATGGCTAGGAAACCTTGACCATCTTTGATCAATGAGCTAGTCTACTAGAGGCATACTAGGGACACAGTGTTGTCTATGTATCCACACATGCAATGTGTTTCCAATCAATACAATTATAGTATGGATAGTAAAGGATTATCATGAAGAAGGAACTATATAATAATAACCATTTATTATTGCCTCTAGGGCATATTTCCAACAGTCTCCCACTTACACTGGAGTCAATAATCTAGCTCACATGACTATGTGATTTACATTGTAATCAATCTAATACCCATACAGTTCTGGTGTTGATCATGTTTAGCCCTTGGAAGAGGTTTAGTTAACGGGTCTGCGACATTCAGATCCATGTGCACTTTGCAAATATTTATGTCCTCCTCGTTGATGTGATCACGGATGGAATTGAAGCGTTGCTTTATGTGTTTGATCCTCTTGTGAAACCTTGGTTCCTTGGCTAGAGCAATGGCACCAGTGTTGTCACAGAACAGAGCATTGGATTCAGTGCACTGGCACTACTCCAAGATCTATCATGAACTCCTTCATCCAGACACCTTCCTTTGTGGCCTTCGAGGCTGCAATGTACTCCGCTTTGCATGTAGAATTGGCTACCATGCTTTGCTTGGAACTACACCAACTTATGCTCCCCCATTGAGAATAAACACATATCCGGTTTGAAACTTAGAGTCATCCGGATCAGTGTCAAAGTTTGCATCGATGTAACCCTTTATGACGAGCTCTTGATCACCTCCATAAACAAGAAACATTTCCTTAGTACTTTTTAGGTACTTAAGGATATTCTTGACCGCCGTCCAGTGCTCCATACCAGGATCACTTTGAAACCTTCCGGCCATACTTATGGCAAGGCTGACATCAGGTCTCGTGCATAGCATTGCATACATGATAGAGCCTATGGCTGAAGCATAGGGGATGCCATTCATCTTTTATCTATCTTCTGTAGTCACTGGGCATTGAGTCTTACTCAACTTCACACCTTGCAATACAGGCAAGAACCCCTTCTTGGACTGATCCTTTCTTAAGTTTCAAAACTTTGTCAAGGTATGTACTCTGTGAAAGTCCTATTAAGTGTCTCGATCTATCTCTATAGATCTTAATGCCTAATATGAAAGCAGCTTCTCCTAGGTCCCTCATTGAAAAACTCTTGTTCAAATATTCCTTCACACTTTCTAGCATTTCTTATTCTAGTTTTTCAGGCTGAAGCTTTTCGACATAAGCATCACATCTCCAAACTTTAAGAAACGACAACTTTGGCTTCTTGCCAAGTCACAGTTCATATGGCATCGTCTCAACGGATTTTGATGGTGCCCTATTTAAAGCGAATGCAGCTGTCTCTAATGCATAACCCCAAAACGATAGTGGAAAATCGGCAAGAGACATCATAGAACGCACCTTATCTAATAAGGTTCGATTACGATGTTCGGACACACCCTTACACTGTGGTGTTCCAAGCGGTTTTAATTGTGAAACAATTCCACACTGTCTTAAGTGACTGCCAAACTCATAACTCAGATATTCACCTCCTCGATCAGATCGTAGGAATTTAATCTTCTTGTTACGAGTATTCTCAACTTCACTCTAAAATTTCTTGAACTTTTCAAACGTTTCAGACTTTTGCTTCATTAAGTAAAGATACCCATATATACTTAAGTCATCAGTGAAGGTGGGAAAATAATGATATCCACTGCGTGCCTCAATTATCATCGTACCGCACACATCAGTATGTATGATTTCCAGCAAGTCACTTGCCCGTTCCATTGTTCCAGAGAACGGGGTTTTAGTCATCTTGCCCATGAGGCATGGTTCACATGTATCAAGTGATTCGAAATCAAATGACTCCAAAAGTCCATCATCATGGAGCTTCTTCATGCGTTTTACACCAATATGACCTAAACGGCAGTGCCACAAGAAAGTGGTACTATCATTATCAACTATACATCTTTTGGCCTCAATGTTATGAACATGTGTATCATCACTATCAAGATTCAATAGGAATAAAACCCTCACACTGGGTGCATGCCCATAAAAGATATTACTCACATAAATAGAACAACCATTATTCTCTGATTTAAATAAGTAACTGTCTCGCAATAAACAAGATCTAGATATAATGTTTATGCTTAAAGTAGGCACTAAATAACATTTATTCAGGTTCATCACTAATCCTGATGGTAATCGAAGAGCGAGCATGCCGACGGCGATCACATCAACCTTGGAACCATTTCCCACACACATCGTCACTTTGTCCTTTGCCAGCCTTCGCCTATTCCGTAGCTCCTGTTTTGAGTTGCAAATGTGAGCATCCAAACCGATATCAAATACCCAGGTACTACAACGAGAGTTGGTAAGGTACACATCAATAACATGTATATCATATATACCTTCTTTGGTGTTGGCCACCTTCTTGTCGGCCAGATACTTGGGGCAGTTCCGCTTCTAGTGACCAGTTCCCTTGCAATGAAAGCACTCAGTTTGTGGCTTGGGTCCAGCCTTAGGTTTCTTCATGGGAGGGGCAACTGCTTTGCCACCCTTCTTGGAGTTACCCTTCTTGCCCTTGCCATTCTTCTTGAAACTACTGGTTTTATTGACCATCAACACTTGATGTTCTTTCTAGATTTCAAACTCAATGACTTTCACCATCGCAAACATCTCGGCGACTGACTTGGTCATCCCATGCATGTTATAGTTCAACACAAAGCTCTTGTAGCTAGGTGGCAATGATTCAAGAACTCTGTCAGTGATCACCTCCGACGGAGGGGGCATCCCTAACTTAGCCATACAATTCGAATACCCAGACATTCTGAGTATATGTTCACTAATAGACCTTTCTCCTCCATCTTGCAAGCATAGAACTTATCGGAGGTCTCATACCTCTCGATCCGGGCATTCTTCTCAATGATAAGCTTCAACTACTGGAACATCTCATATGCTCCATGATGTTCGAAACGTCTTTGAAGTCCCGGTTCTAAGCCATACAACATTGCACATTGAACTATTGAGTAATCTCCAGAATGTGCCTCCCAAGCATTCTTAACATCTTTGGACGACACGAGAGCGGGTGGATCACCAAGCGGTGCATCAAGGACATAAGCCTTCTAGGAAGCCGTGAGGATAATCCTCAAATTATGGGCCCAGTCCACAAAGTTACTTCCATCATCTTTCAACTTGGCTTTCTCTAGGAACACATTAAAATTCAGGGGAACTACTGCGCGAGCCATTGATCTACAACATAAATATGCAAAGGTTACTAAGACTATTGTTCAAGATAATGGGTTTAGTTACTAATATTACTAAAGTTCCCACTCAAATTGACATCCCTCCGGTCATCCGAGTGTTACATGATCCAAATTCACCAACTGAAGTCCGATCATCACGTGAGTTGAGGTGGTTTTAATGGTGAACATCATCATGTTGATCATATCTACTATATGACTCATGTTTGACCTTTCGGTCTCTTGTGTTCCGAGGCCATGTCTGTACATGCTAGGCTCATCAAGTTTAACCCAAGTGTTCTGCACGTGTAACACTGGCTTGTACCCGTTGTATGTGAACGTAGAGTCTATCACACCCGATCATCACGTGGTGTCTCGACATGACGAACTTTCGCAACGGTGCACACTCGGGGAGAACACAATTTTATCTTGAAATTTTAGTGAGGGATCACCTTATAATGCTACCGTCGTCCTAAGAAAAACAAGGTGCATAAAAGGATTACCATCACATGCAAATCATAAGTGACATGATATGGCCATGATCTTGTGCTTTTGATCTCCTTCCTTAAAGCACCGGCATGATCTCCATCGTCACCGGCATGACAGCATGATCTCCATCATCTTGATCTCCATCAATGTGTCTCCATCGGGGTTGTTGGGCCCACCATGCTTCTACTACTATTGCTACCGCTTAGTGATAAAGTAAAGCATTACATAACGCTTAATGATTGACATGCATGTCATACAATAATTAAAGACAACCCTATGGCTCTTGTCGGTTGCCGTACTCATCGACATGCAAGTCATGATATTCTATACAAAACATGACCATCTCATACAACACATATGTCTCATCATGTAATTGGCCATATCACATCACAACATACCTTGCTAAACAAGTTAGACGTCCTCTAATTGTTGTTGCATGTTTTATGTGGCTGCTACAGGTATCAAGCAAGAACAATTCTCACCTACACAAAAACCACAACAAAGATACACAAATTTCTATTCAACCTTCTCAAGGACTGCCTTTATCGAATCCGATCCAATTGGAGTAGGAGAGACAGACACCCGCCAGCCATCTTTATGCAACAAAGTTACATGTCAGTTGATGGAACCGGTCTCTTGTAAACGTACGAGTAAGGTTGGTCCGGGCCGCTTCATCCCATAATACTGCTGAATCAAAAAACAACCAAGGGAGGAATCAATCTCAGCATGAACACCCACAAACTCCTTTGTGTTCTACTCATGATCTCATCTACACATAGACCTATCTCTGATGCAACTTATGGGGAACGTTGCATGGGAAACAAAAAAATTCCTACGCACACGCAAGATCTATCCATGGTGATGAGCATCTATGAGAGGGAGAGTGGATCTACGTACCCTTCTAGATTGCTAAGCAGAAGCGTTAAGAAACACAATTGTTGCAGTCGAACGTCTTCGCGATCCAAATCGCAAGCCGTCCCACGATTCGTCCCGATCTAGCGCCAAACGGACGGCACCTCCGGGTTTAGCACACGTACAGGTTGATGACGATCTCCACCTTCTTGATCCAGCAAGAGGGTGCGGAGAGGTAGATGATTTCTCTGACAGCACAACGGCGGTCGTGGTGGAGCTGATCCGGCAAAGCTTCACTAAGCAGCACCGAATCAATCTACTAGAGGAGAAGCAATCTGGGAGGGAGGAAGGGCTGTGCCGTGGCTTTTGTTGCGGCTACCCTCCTCCCTCTCTCATATATATAGGGGGAAGGGGGAAGGTCTATGCCCTAGGGTTCCCACCCTAGGGGCAGCAGGCAAGAAGAGGGGAGGGGGCAAGGGGTGGCTTCGCCCCCAAGGCAAGGTGGTCAGGCCCCTTACAGGTCTGACCCTGAGGGGGGCGGGAGAGGCGGCCGCCCGAGGCCCCGGGAACCAGAGGGACCCCAACTCAAATACATGCAAGCACCGCACCCCCAATCTGTCGGAGGCGCCATTAGAGAAGTTACAGAGTAGATGCGGTATGGCTCCAGGAAGAAGAAAGCCGAAGCGGTATTTCCTTTAGCTAAATTGGCTTTCGGCCTTTGTTTCAGTTGCACCAAATCGTGGGGTTAAGTGGTGGTGGGCTTCACCTAAAAAAGTAGTGGTGAGTTATGTGTAAGAAAAAAACAATGGCGAGACACACCAAGCTAGAGGAGGGAGAGGAGCACATCGGTAAAAAACTTATAAAAGAAAGAAAGAAGAAGATTTGCGATCAATTGATACATGCTTGCGTGTTGCGTGGTATTACAAGCTAGGCAAACTAATATGTATTTATTTCTTATTGTAAAATAGAACTTTTTTGCAAGGGTAACAAACTAATACTGTATCTCGATAAGAAAAAATATATCAAACTTGGTATATGTGCGGAGTCCCTAAACAAAAGTATCATAGCGGGGAGCCAAGAGGAGCACACATGATCACGGTGGACTGGTGACATGGGCGTGCACTTTGGTGATACCATGATAGAGAAGCAGGAATGACCTAGTGGGTACTCTCGTCCTCATAAATTTATATCAATAAACACAAATTCACTAAATTTAAAAGGTCAATATTACATATTATGAATTGACAGTTGATTGTTCTACTTTGGTCTTATTATTCATATGTGTGATTCTAGTTGTTATTTTGTTTCGATATGTTTTTGTATATATGGAAAACTTTCTTCATTATAAAATTTAGTGTATGATCCACCAGCATGCTAGCGTGCAATTTTCCCGTAAATAGGTAAACACAATTTGGATGATCTTCTGTATTCTGGTGCCTCGCTGCGGCGACAAACTCTTGATATCATGTGTGTCCCGGTCAGAAATGATCCACCACCACCCACAATGGGTCCTACCAAGATGCGGCTGTATCTTGCACATTAGCGCCCGTCGACGTGATCTCATAGAAGACATGTGTCTAATTCTCTTTCCATAGATAACATCGTTAAAGACCTTATGTGCAAGATTATTAGAATCTTTTTAGGGGCCCTGTATTTTTCATCTCGCCCCGGGACCCCGAAATAAGAGGACCGGGCCTGCCCACTTAGTGTTTCCCCCTTCTACCCTTAGGCCGCATGGGCCTTGTGGGAGGGGTGTCCAGCCCACCAGGGGATGGTTCGCCCTCTTTCACAGCCCATGGGGCTCTTCGGGGCTAGCGGCCCCTTCCGGTGGACCCCTGGAAACCTTCCAGCACCCCCGATACATTATCGGTGATGCCCGAACTTTTCCTAGTGATCAACACGGAACTTCCTATATATGAATCTTCACCTCCGGACCATTTTGTTGTTCCTCATCACGTCTGGGATCTCACCTGAGACTCCAAACAACCTTCGGTTACCAACATACATAACTCATCTATAGCAATTCGTCACTAAACGTTAAGTGTGTAGACCCCGCGAGGTCGAGAACTATGTAGACATGACCGAGACACCTCTACAGTTAATAACCAATAGCGGGACCTGGATGCCCATATTGGTTCCAACATGTTCTACGAAGATCTTTATCTATTGAACATCTATGTCAAGGATTCAAATAACGTACGATGTTCCCTTTGTCTATCGGTATGTTACTTGCCCGAGATTCGATCATCGGTATCTCCATACCTAGTTGAATATCGTTACCGGAAAGTCTTTTTACTCATTCCATAAAACAAGATCCCGTAGCTAACACATTAGTCACTTTGCTTGCAAGGCTTTTTGTGATGTTGTATTACCGAGTGGGCCCTGAGACATGTCTGCGTCACACGGAGTAACAAATCCCAGTCTTGATCCATGCCGACTCAACAGACACCATCGGAGATACCTATAGAGCATCTTTATAGTCACCCAGTTACGTTGCAATGTTTGATACACACAAAGTATTCCTCCGGTGTCAGTGAGTTGCATGATCTCATGGTCATAGGAACATATACTTGACATGCAGAAAACTATAGCAATAAACTGACACGATCATATTCTATGTTTATAGTTTGGGTCTTGTCCATCACATAATTCTCCCAATGATGTGACCCTGTTATTGAATGACATTTTTTGTCTATGGCTAGGAAACCTTGACCATCTTTCATCAACGAGCTAGTCTACTAGAGGCATACTAGGGACAGAGTGTTGTCTATGTATCCACACATTCTATGTGTTTCCAATCAGTACACTTATAGCATGGATAATAAAAAATTATCATGAACAAGGAAATATATAATAATAACCATTTATTATTGCCTCTATGGCATATTTCCAACATGGTGGTGGCGTTGATGTGTTACATAGGTTTATATGTTTGTGTGCATTTGCATGCACATGTGTATGCACATGTGACATGAGAGTGAGTGAGTGAGGGAGTGAGTGTGTGTGTATGGAGAGAGCGAGGGAGCCCGTGCAGAGGGAGAGAGAGAGACCATGTAGACAGAACTAAGAGTGATCGAGTTTAGCTAAGTCCTCCCAAAATGTTTGTAGCTCCTATATGTTTTTGTCAAATATTTTAATCATACATATCATGTAGATGCAATCAGTAATTGTGCGAGTGTAACTAGTAGAAAAAATTAACAACATTTCAGAACATTCAAAAGTAGATAATACATGCACAATAATGTTTACAACACATTTTCAATGTAGTTAGTCATTACAAAAGTTAGGAGTTAAATATATTAGGATCTCACCACTTTTTTTTGTGAGGCACAATGCATAATAAAAAAAGATTATCCAGATTGTTCCGAGCATAATAGGAAGTAGGGAAATATAAAATGTTATACACTATGAATATAAATAGTAAATGATATTTTTAAATATTTTGTACTTTTGCTTGTCCATGATTCAAAAAAACAATACTTATGTAAAATTCCTTTAACAATATTAAATTTTCAAAAACTGCTAACCCGTACAGGAGCACGGGTTGATGACTAGTAATCTCTAATTGTCATCACGAACATGTTTACTCATGATATACTGCATGAGGATCAAACTGGCTAAACATATTCACAAAAACGAAAAAAGAGTTCATACCAGCTTCCTTTGCCGCAGTCACTTCACCAAATATCGTCATTATTGCCTTTTACTTGCACGATCGAACGATGTGATAATAATAGTGCAAGAATGCCGTGGACTAAGCTAGAATCTGCAAGGTAGCTTAAGACAAAGGAGAACACAAGGTAAAATTGGCTCTCTGTTAGATCATCAATAAAGCATATGAGAGCCACTCAACATTTTCATCGTGGTCTTCCCCTTTCGACAACTCAACAAAAGAAAAGAAATTCAGAGAAAGACACTAAAATAGTTTTGGAGTTTTATTTTTTCTTAAGCAAGCAAAGGAACTAAGGGGAAAACAAGAACGAGAAAAAATATTTACACGGGAAAGCTCCCAACAAGCAAAGGAATTTTTTTTGGATTTTCTTTTTACTACTACAACTAAAGGAACAAGGAAAAGAAAATGACCGAAAAGAAGCGGCAAATATTTTTGGATTTTCAAAGTTTTTCAAACACACAAGAAGAAAGCAAAAACTAAAGCCAATCATGAATGTACAAAGAAAATGGATGAACACCGACAATTTATATGAAATGCGAGAACATGAATGTAATATCGGTGAGAATACGTACTCCCCCAAGCTTAGGCTTTTGCCTAGCTTGGTAATCACCACTAGCGATCTAAATAATAGTTGAAGTGGTAACTCATGGAGGCATTCCTGGCCTCCTCTAATAGACGAGTTGCCTCCACCATAGCATTGTGCTCTCGCACCTCGTCCTCAAGAACGTAATATCTTTGTCAAACCTGAAAGTCAAAGAGGGCAGGTGCAGGCAAAAAGACAGGCATAGGCGTGTATTTTCTAAATATTAGGTTGTACTCATAGCCTCTAGGACGCTCCACCAGAAATTCGTGAGCACGCATAGCTTCATAATCTAAATATTGTTTAGGAAAAATGGGATCATTAGGTTGGGGTGCCACTCTCAAATGTGTGGCTACGCGGGATGCATAAATGCCTCCATATAGTTCTCCATTACTAGAGTTGGAGTGCAACCTTCAGGCAACAATTGCACCGAGGTTAAATATCGCTCACCTGTCATAGTAGTATGTATGAGGCTTAGGTTATGGGCACACAGTGCACTGCGCTGCCGCTTTCCTACTACGCATCTCCCATTGAACAATGCAAAGTAACGGATAGATGGAAATTATATAATCTTAATTCTAGCCTATGTTACTTCCCTATCCTGCCCCACACAAAGACTTTTAAGAAACATATCATAAGCAATTTTTGATGGTTTCTCAATCAAACCCCAAAGTTGGAGTTTGCAAGAAATTAAGAATTCCTCTAGGTCCATGCTAAAAGATTCATCATATAATTTAAATAACACCCTAGAGTTACTCTCTTGAAAGCAAAATCCATCTAAGAAAGTACGGGTAAGGTTATAATGTTGGACACACTTATCTGCAAGGAAGTCGGTGAGGCCGGTATTTTCAATGAAATGATCAAATTCCTCTTTGATTCCTACATTTATCATCAACTCATTGCTTGACCACTGGCAGGATTTTGCATTGGCCATGACTATTTGATTCGCTCTAGGCTCTATGTAGCCCTGTGGAGCCGAGCTTCTGCTCGACGACTCTCCTGAAGAACGCCTCCTCGAAGTGCTCCTCCTAAAGAAACTCATCTTTTTCGAACAAAAATTATGAAATTTTTGGGTCACAAAATTATGTCAATAAAACTTTGCAAGATTGATAGCAACTACTCATATGGATGTGTCGTGGTTTTGACACGACAGATGTCCGAAGACTTAGGTTCGAGGCCATCGCTAAGGCGGTGGCCTCAAGGGGGTTGGACAGGACGAAATACACAGATTTACCCAGGTTCGGCCCCTCGAGATGAGGTAAAAGCCTATGTCTTGCTTTGCGTGTATTGATTGGAGTATCGATCACAAGGGAGCATATTTGCTTGACCTAGCTCTCGATCGATTGGATTCTGTCTAAGCCGTCCCCGGGTCTTGCCTTTATATAGGAGGTCAAGACCATGGGTTACACAAATCTCATACCGACTCTTACAACGTGTCTGACTCTATCTCTGAGCCGTCTTGCCGCCTCTGGCAGGCTGTCTTTGGGCGACTTATGCGCACGGGTCTTGCGTCTTCTTCCTGACTCTAGGCTTCCGCCTCAGCCCATCTCGTATGCCACCGTGCATCCCAATCTTCCTCTTCCAGCCCATATGCTATGAGCCGCCAGGTATGACCCGACCCTTCCTGGGCGGGTCTTACCACGGGGTTATATCCCCAACATTAGGCCCCAGATTGATTTGAGCTTGCTCATGTCAATCTCCACTTTTTAACCAGCGGCGAGTCTCACACCCGTATCACCTGAAAGGGAAAAACACATAACTCGCCCTGACGTCATCTTCATTTATTTCGAAAAGATTCCATGACGCATGCCGTAGATCCTTTCATTAAATGGTCAGCCCAAAGATCGAGGTGTCCATCGTGGTCGGTCATTATTTTTCGCCTTGATTCCCGTGCGCCTGTTTGGCCTTCCATCCCCTTAAATAGGACCGCGAGGGGTCTTTTCATTTCTCCGCCGCCACCACTCTTCTTCTTCCTCTCGACGCCAACGCTCCTGAGCTCCATCACGTCGGTGGAGTCCCGTCACTGTCGTCTAACTTGGCCGCTGCATCAACCTGAGCGCTTCCAGATTCTTGCGCGCGTCCGCCGCATCCTTAAGGTGCATTCTTCGTCCTCTTTCAGATCCAGGACTTCCCACTTGAATCCTGTCGAGTTCACCGAACTCCATTAGCATGCTTGTTCATTGTTTTAATGCCAGCCGATAGATAGCTCCTTAAATCTTGCGGTATCATTGAATCTACTGCGGTCATCCAAGTGAAGTTTTTGACGACATTTATCTTAGATCCATGTGCTGCTCCACTACGCGCGTGAACTGCCTATTCCTCCTTAGCCCCTTTTTAGGGTTCGAATATGTTTGATTTTTCCTCACATGTAGATCTTGTAGCTCTAGGATAATATGTAAAACATGTTTGTATGTCCTTAGTAGTTTTTCCATCATGGTCTTGTTCACTTAACCCGCCATCAAATTTCTGGCTCCTTCAATAAACTGTACAAGTGGCTTAGCATCACATCATTTAATTTCATCAGTCGTCTAGTTGTCTAATCACTTTCTGACCCGCCGCGTACTGCCACTTTTCATAGCCTTGACCCACCATCATGTCTTGGGCATCTTCTTCTTGTAACTGGGTCGGCTCTGGAGTCTCCGAACAATTCCCATAGGATTTTGTAGAGGCGAGAACATTGCCGGCTCAGAATGTTATTCATTGGAAGGTTCCGGGTTTAGAGAAGAAACCCATCCCACAAGAGGGTCAAGTTGTTATCTTTGCCGACCACCTTATGTGTGGTTTCAGCCCGCCCGGATCTAAGTTCTTCCGAGACGTCCTCCATTTCTTTAAACTGCATCCTCAAGACATTGCCCCCAACTCTGTCTCCAACTTGTGCAGCTTCCAAGTCCTTTGTGAAGTTTACTTAGAAGAAGAGCCGTCAGTTGATCTTTTCCGTGACTTTTTCTATGTCATCCGCCAAACGGAAGTGGCGGCTCACGCAAGCTTGGAGCTCGACGGACTCTCCATCCAAAGGAGAAGAGATCTAGCTTGCCCAGCTGTTAAAATGCTAAGCCATCCCAAAGATTTGAACATAACTTGGTTCTATTGCAGAGACACGTCTCCAGAAGGTGAAATCCCCCTACTGGGTTACCGTCCTACCCGGCTCTGTACTTCTACCGAGCTTCCAGTCCGGATTTCATCCACAACACGAGCGAAGTATGCTCTGGCTTTCACCAAAATCAAGGCCTTTCTGGCAAACGGTTTCACGGCAGCGGACCTAACCCGTTGCTGGATCTCATGGAAGATCTTACCATTGAGCCGGCATGATCAGCTTATGTGCGAGCACACATGCGACGCAAATGATCCTCTCTGCTTCAACCACACACCCTTGATAGAAGAGAACATCACCTCTGTTATCAGGGGACTTACTCGCGAATCTCAAGAAGCTTGCCGTTCAGTCGGGTGAAAACCTTTCCGCGCCACAAACCCAGCTCTAGACGTAAGGGCGGCTTTTAGATGTACTTTTTTTCCATCTTGACCTGGTATACACAGTCATCCTAATCCCCCTTGGCGGCTTTCGCTCACAGGCGAACTCAAGCTTCTGGAAGAAGAAATACACTCCTCCAGTGAAGAAAAAGTCTCAGGCGGGTAACACCCGCGGCCGCAAATAAAAAACATTGGCTCAAGACCTGCTTGAACTTGACGACTCAGAGGTAAAATTTGATCCCCTTGGCCATCCTTTTTATGCAACTTACTAACAATGACTGTACACAGGAGGAGACAGCGACGAGCCACGCTAGCGCCCCGAGGTAACTTATCTTTCTTCCGACTCCGAAATCTTCCCACTAGCGAAGATATGGCAGGTCATCTGAAAAGTTCCTTTTTCGCATCCTCTCGCTTATTTAGATCCCGAATTTTCCTTGAAAACACAACAACACGACTCTCGACATTAGAACTGGAGCACCGGCTCTGGGGATCTCATTGTCGGCTTACCTAACGCCCTGGCGCCGCGGAAACGTCATGCTGAGGTACTTATAAAGAACCCAATATCTGTCTTATATTTCCATAATGCTACCTTAATATTACGTCTAAGTGTCTTAATTTGTAGGAGTCACCTCCTTCCTCTGGCAACTCAACTGCCTCCAAACTTCCTCCCATGAAGGTCAACCCAGAGTAAGTCTTCACCTCTGTCATGTATATATTACCTGTATCACCTTTATACTATGTGCTGACTCCTTGCTCTTTTAGGGCGCAAGCCAAGCGCAGAAAAGCCATCAGGTCTACCGCTGCTCCAACTGCTCAATAGCCGGATACCGCTAAGCCGTCCCTCTCTCCTGTTAAACCTTCTAAAGCTACCAAAGAAACACCTGAGCAATCTCCCCCGCCCTTAGAGTTGGCGGGTCATCATTTGGTGGCTTGCGATAATCCCGTGGCTCATCCTAAGCCTCCCAATCCTTCCACTGAAAACTCATCTCTCCTTGATGTTACCATCACTAGGACGGGTTATCAATCTCCCACGCACCATACTCTGACGAAGCACTCCAGTAAAGTTGCTACTTACTCTCCCGAGAAGTTTGATTATGAATTCCCTGTCTTGGAGAAGATGAATGCAGATGACTTACAAGTCGACTATCTGAACCGCATGTCTGCCAGTCGCAACATGGAGAGCAAGCTTGTTGGTTTGATGAAAAATAAATATGAGGTATCCTCCATCTTCCATCTTTCTCTTATATCCATACTTAGCCCCCAAGAACCGGGTTAATATAGCAAATAATAGACCGGGTCTTCCAAACCTTCAATCCTGCTGTATAGAGCTTAACCTGTGACCCCCAAGTATCGGTTAAATTGCATATGAGCCGGTACTTTATACTAAGTTATATATCCAATTGTAGCCCCCAAGTCCAGAGCATTATGATAATGATGACCCATATCTCTCATATGTAAGAAGTTTCTCCGGGTATAGCCCCCAAGTCCGGAGCATTATGCTAATGATGAGCCGGAACTTTCATCGCAGACTTGAAAATGAAAACACAGACATGAGCCCCCAAGGGCCAAGTATATTGCGTGCAATGTGCTTGGGACTTGTAAGAGTAATTTCATCCTGACAACTTAACATTGATAACCTTTCACTTGTGAAATGCACGAGGCATTGAATACTGCCGAGTCTGAGCGGGCCGGCTTGAGGGAAGATCTGTCAGCCCAATAGACTGCCCAAGCCATAGCAGAGGAGAAGCTGCGGGCGACTGTTGAAAAGCTTTAGAAACTCCAGGCTGAATTCACTGCATATAAGAAGATTGCCGAAACTAAGTAAGCCGCCCTGGTGAAGCGTGCGAGCGATGTAGAGGAACTGCTCAATCTTGCATCGGCGGAGCTGAAGACCCTCAAGGATCACATCTCTAAAATGACAAATGCTATCTTTGGTAAGTGCATACGGCTCAAAAAATATTTTCATTAAATAAACACCCACCGGGTGGCTTATACTTTCAATCTTTTCTTGCAGGCGAAAGGAGCCGCCAGCTATCTTCTGATAGTCTGATGAAGTTGAAAGCAGTCTACACTTTGACGGAGCAACAATATAGTGGGGCCCTTTGCACCATCAAGGCTATGACGATGGCCAAGTACCTCCCCAAATTTATGAAGGGCGTCATAGAGTTCTTATCAACCTTGCCCAAATAGGTGGATGAAATAAGGCGATCAGCCGCCAGAAGAGGAGCTATAGCTGCACTGAGCCGGTCCCTGGCCTTTGCTCCGGATTAACTGCTGAAGAGATGATGAACGGCTTCCCTTCCAAGAAAGATGACGTCTCAGACTTCACCGAAGCAGATTATGCCAAGTGCATTAAGGCGTCCCGGCGGCTTGCCTCCATACTGGTTGATGAGACGGACCTGGTTCCATACCAGGCGGCTTATGATGAAAACAACCAACGACTGCGTTGCCTGACCTTTGAAGCCAGAGACTTGGTCCCTACACGTCGTAAGCCGCTCTTCGCCCCTGACGTTGATCTGTCTCCACTTTTTGATGATGCACAATTCAAAGCCTTAGTAAACTACAACTGGGATGTGGACCGTCTCCAGATCGAAGAGCCCAAAGACCCGGCGCAGGATGACCCGCCGGCCAGTTAAACTCTTTGTCCTCAACTGATTGTAACTCGGCCAGCTGAGCCGGAACGAGTGAAACTTTTAAGCCCTTCATCTTTTGAGCTCTTGGAGAGCCCTGTAATATCTACTTTGCAATCTTATTATGTCTTAATCAACGACTCATCTTTAGAGATAAATCTTGTAAACACCAAACAAAAACAGTCTGCAATGTTTGCCTGGGCGGCTTTAGAAAAGCATAACCTGGAGATCTTCAATATAACCTTGCTTCATCTTTTCATCTTGCTCTAGCCACACTTATAACATGAATGCAATGTATGATGCAGCTATGATGCAATGTATGATGTAATATGTATATGATGCAATATGTGATGTAATGCATGATGATCTTGCTTTCCCCTTGTTTTTGTTGTTGTTTTTCGAATAACTCATATTCCAGCCCGTTTGAGGGGGAACTGTTGCTTTGAACCGCTTAACAGTGCAGGGTCTCTAACAAGAGTGACCGCCAATCTTGCACAGCTCAGGGTCTCTAGGCGAGATTAACTGTCAAGGGCGCAACAAACCAGAATTTACAATGGGGTGAGTGCCCCGGCTCATAAGCTACTTCTCACGTGACATAAATCCGTCGTTTGAACCTTAAACAACATCACTTGTTAAGAGTACGATGGGCCACTTGGCAGAGAGTACGTAGTAGATGAGAGAGCTTCCCTCACCGCTGTATGAGGCCCTCGAAGGGGGTGAGTTCATAGCTCGCTGCACCCCTGTACTAGTGATAGCTACATATAGGCAGGTACAACTCTACCAAGAGTGGGGGTGGCCTTCACCCACTATGGCACTTGCTCTGGTCCACGACCCATCTTGCATCATGGTGCCTATGTTTGAACGGCTTGCATCCTGGCGGCTCATCCTCTTTGGCACCCATGGCACCCATGTTTGAACGGCTCGCATCATGGCGGCTCGCCCTCTTGGGCGACTTGGCACCCATGTTTGAACAGCTCGCGTCATGGCGACTCGCCCTCTTGAGCGACCTGGCACCCATGTTTGAATGGCTCGCATCATGGCGGCTCGCCCTCTTGAGCGACTTGAGATCTTTCACTGATAAGGTAAGGCACCATGTTTGAATGGCTCACAACGTGGAGGAGCATCCTCTTGAGTGACCTTAAATCCTTCATCAATAAAACGGTGCACCCATGTTTGAACGGCTTGCAACATGGCGGCTCATCCTCTTGAGTGACCTGAAAAAACTTTTTTCCATAGGCTGCGCACCCATGTTTGAATGGCTCGCAACGTGGCGGCTCATCCTCTTGGGCGACCTTAAGCCTCTCGCCATCTTGCACGCCATCATCCCATGGGCCGCCATTCTGTAAGCCGCCATCCTGCAGACCGCCATCTTGTAAGTCGTCGCACAATGGTGCTACTTTGGCTGAAGAGACGGCCAAAAGGGTGAGCAAGCTAAAACCGGCGGGTTGGAAGCCCCCAAGTGACCACATGGAGGTGTTAATCTTTGCACAAATCTGTAATGCCAAGGAGAAAAAAATGGCAGAGGCCCCGTCTTGCAGGGATGCCAACTTTATTATATGAGTATAAATACAATAAAATATGTATGTACAAAAATAAGAGTCGATGACTCAAGTATAGCAAGGCCATAGATGAGCGATGTTCCACGACCGATGAGTTTCCTGCCCGGAGGTATGTGATTCATCTCGCACGTCGGTGAGATAATAAGACCCATTGTTCAGATTCCTGCTACCCACGAAAGGTCCTTCCCATGATGGTGATAACTTGTGCGCATTGTCTGATATTGAATCAAACGTAATACCAAGTCGCCTTCTTGGAACGTCCGGGTCTTGACCCTACGGCTATGGTAGCGATGTAGGTCCTGTTGATAAATCGCCGACCGAGCTGCTGCAAGATCAGGTGCTTCATCCAGAGCATCCAATGCATCCTGACGCGCCGCCTCATTGTTAGCTTCCACATAGGCCGCCACACGTGGTGAATCATTACGTATGTTGCTTGGTAACATGGCCTCCGCACCATAAACCATGAAGAAGGGGGTGTAACCGTCGACCTTTTAGGCGTAGTATTGATGCTCCAAAGGACGATCGACAGTTCTTCCACCCAACAACCCGACGTTCTCTGTAAAGGAACCATGAGCCGGGCTTGATACCTCTCAAGACTTCCTAATTTGCTCGTTCTGCCTGACCATTGGATTATGGATGAGAAACAGCCGAAATATCGAGCCGGATGTGCTCGCTTTCGTAGAATACCTTCATAGCCCCCTTGGACAAATTTGTGTCGTTATCTGTAATGATGCTATGAGGGCATCCAAACTGGTAGATCAATTTTTTGACAAACTGAACCGTCGTGGCTGCATCACACTTACTGACCGGCTCAGCCTCCACCAACTTGGTGAATTTGTCCACTGCCACCAAAAGGTGGGTCTTTTCATCCTTAGACCGCTTGAAAGGTCCAACCATGTCAAGCCCCCATACTGCAAAGGGCCAAGTGATCGGTATCATTCGTAATTCTTAAGCCAGCACGTGAGCACGTCTTCCGAACTTCTGGCATCCATCGCACTTAACAACCAGATCCTCCGCGTCCTTATGAGCCGTCAACCAAAAGAAGCCATGTCGGAAGGCCTTGGCCACTAAATATTTTGACCCGGCGTGATGTCCGCAATCGCTAGCATGTATTTCATATAAGATGTCCTTGCCTTCCTCCGGCGAGACACAATGCTGGAAGACGCCGGTGACGGTGCATTTGTGGAATTCCCCTCCAATGATGGTCATGGATTTAGAATGCCTCACGATCTGCTGCGCTAGAGTCTCATCTTCAGGCAACTCGCCCTGGGTCAGGTATGCCAGATGTGGCAACGTCTAGTCTGGAATAGCGTGTAAAGCTGCCACTAGATGCCCCTCCGGGTCAGGTATAGCCAGATCCTCTTCTGAGGGTAGCTTAACAGACGGATGATAAAGTACATCCAAGAAAATATTAGGCGTCACTGGCTTATGCTGAGAGACCAGTCTTGACAATGCATCTGCCGCCTCGTTCTTGCGATGATCAATATGATCTACCTGATAACCCTTGAAATGACCAGCGACGATATCTACCTCTTGCCGATAAGCCGACATCCGTGGGTCCTTGGAATCCCACATGCCTGACACCTGTTGTGCCACAAGATTGGAGTCACCAAGGCATCTAACCTAGATCAGGTTCATCTCCTTGGCCATGCGAAGCCCGTGAAGCAAAGCTTCATACTCAGCTGCATTGTTCGTCCAAGGAAACATCAGCCTTAATACATAACAAAACTTATCACCTTTGGGAGAGGTTAAGACAACTCCAGCCCCCGAGCCCTCCAACTGTCTGGACCCATCAAAGTGAATTGTCAAATACATGTTGTCTGGCTTTTCCTCCGGCGAATGACACTCCGTCCAGTCATTTATGAAATCCACCAATGCTTGAGACTTCGCAGCTGTGCGAGGTGAATACTTCAAATTTAGAGGCCCAAGCTCCAGCGCCCACTTAGCAATTCTACCAGTGGCTTCCCAGTTCTGTATTATGTCTCCCAACGGAGCAGAGCTGACCACCGTGATCTGATGTCCAAGGAAATAATGCTTCAACTTATGATTCGCCATGAACACCCCGTATACTAGCTTCTGCCAGTGTGGGTATCTTTGCTTTGATTCGATAAGCACCTCACTGACATAATAAACCATCCTCTGAACCAGATACTCTTTCCCTGCCTCTTTACGCTCCACCACAATCGCAGCACTAACCGCCCGATTAATAGCCGCCACATAAAGGAGCAGGGGTTCCATCTCAACCGGAGTGGCTAAGATCGGCGGCTCAACCAGCTGCTTTTTAAGCGTTTCAAGAGCTTCATCTGCAGCGTTACTCCACACAAAGTCATCCGTCTTTTTCATCATCTGGTACAGAGGAATAGACTTCTCCCCCAGGCGGCTGATGAAGCGGCTTAAAGCGGCAATATGACCCGCCAAGCGCTGCACATCATTGACGCTCGCCGGCTTAGCTAGTGACGTGATGACCTTTATCTTGTCCGGGTTGGCTTTGATACCTCGTTCTGAAACCAAGAAACCCAAAAGCTTGCCTGCAGGAACTCCAAAAAAACTAGCCGGGTTAAGCATCATTTTATAAACTCGTAAGTTATCAAACGTCTCCTTCTTCCTTGACTTGACCACAATATCATCCACATAGGCATGAACATCACGTCCAATCTGACCGTGAAGACAATTTTGCACACAATGTTGGTAAGTCGCCTACGCACTCTTAAGTCCGAACGGCATGGACACATAGCAGAAAGCTCCAAAAGGTGTTATGAACGAGGTCTTCTCTTGGTCTTTACTGCCATCTTGATCTAATGATAGCCTGAATAGGCGTCGAGGAAACATAAACTCTCACAACCCGCCGTTGCATCAATAATCTGGTCGATACGAGGGAGAGAAAACGGGTCAACTGGACAAGCCTTGTTAAGATCCGTGTAGTCTATACACATACGTCATGTGCCATTCTTCTTGAGCACCAGCACAGGGTTGGCTAACCAGTCCAGGTGAAATACCTCCACGATGAACCCTACTACCAAGAGCTGGGCTACCTCTTCTCCAATTGCTTTACGCTGCTCCTCGTTGAAACGACGGAGGAATTGCTTAATCGGCTTAAACTTAGGATCCACATTAAGGTGGTGCTCAGCGAACTCTCTTGGTACACCCGGCATGTCAGATGGTTTCCATGCAAAGATGTCCCAATTCTCACGGATGAATTCAGTGAGCGCGCTTTCCTATGTGGGGTCCATGTTGGCCCCGATAGTGAACTGCTTGGATGAGTCGCCCGGAGTAAAATCCACCATCTTCGTGTCATCAGCCGCAAACTTCAGGGGTGGCTCAAAATCTGTACTAGTTTTCTTCAACGGGGTCATATCTGCCGGGTCAATGTTATGCTTATAAAACTTAAGCTCTACTTCTGCACAACTTGACTCTGCATAAGCCGCATCTCCTTCCTCACATTCAAGGGCTACCTTCCGATCACCATGGACCGTGATTATTCTGTTGAGAGCCGACATCTTGAGTTGTACATAAACGTAACAAGGTCTGGCCATAAACTTTGCGAAAGCCGGCCGACCAAACAGAGCATGATACATGCTCTTAATCTTTACCACCTCAAACCACAAGGTCTCCAGCCTATAGTTATACTCATCTCTAGATGCCACTTCCAAGGAAATCTTCCCTACTGGGTAAGCCGACTTGCCTGGCACCACCCCATGGAGAACGGTTGATGATGGCTTAAGAGCCTTGTCAGTTAATTCCATCCGCTAGAAGGTGTCGTAGTATAGGATGTTGATACTACTGCCACCGTCCATGAGCACTTTCATGAACTTGCACCCTCCAACCTGAGGAGCGACCACAAGAGCTAAATGACCCAGGTTGTTGACCCATGGCGGGTGATCCTCCCATCTCCACGTAATCGGGTACTCTGACCATTTTAAGTATCGCGGGAGAGCCGGCATGGCTGCATTGACCGCCCTCTTATGCAACTTTTGATCCCGCTTATCCAGGCTCATGGTGAAGACATGATATTGTCCTCCACTAAGTTCTTTCGGGTTGCTCTGATATCCTGAGTGGTTATTCTTTTCCTGACCGCCATTGCTCTACTGCTGATGACTTCCTTGATTTCCTCGATTCTGATGGTTTTGGCCTTAATGACCTGAACCTGACCCGCCAGCACCGAAGCCGGCTCCTGAGCCGCCCGGTCCTGATCGGCCTAACCGGCCGTTACCATTGTTATGATTTTGATGAAGGCTTTGCTCCCGAAACTGGTGCATAACACTGCACTACTTCCAAGTGAGGGTGGCCTCCTTGTCCGGCTGGCTGTGCACCGGGCAAGGTCTGCTTAGTGCCTCCTCCAAGGTGTAAGGCATAGGTGCCCTATTTGTGTCGAACGGTGACCTGAAGTTCCTGTTGCCTCTAGGGTGACCGTTCCCGGCTGGCTATGCATTGGTGTTCGCCACAAACTCTGACCCGTCGTCTGGGTTCTTCCGCTTGCCTTGGCTGCCGTTCCCAGCACCTCCCTGCTGGCTTTTACTGTTGCCGCCCTTCTTACCCAGACCTGACTTCTCATCGTCGGAGTTTGGGTCTTTGGTGGTATCCGAATCTGCATACTTGGTGAGAGTCGTCATGAGCTCACCCATATCCCGACAAGAACGCTTCAACCGCTCGAGCTTCTGCATCAGGGGCACAAAACAACAGTTCCTTTCCAAAATCAGAACCGCCTGAGACGCCGAAATATACTCAGATGAATGGATCACCGTCGAGACCCGCCGCACCCAATGATGGGCCGACTCACCTTCCTGCTGCGCACAAAGATCTAGATCCACAATCGTCATCGGCTGCTTGCAAGTTCCCTTGAAGTTCTTGATGAATCGTGCTTTCAACTCAGCCCATGACGTGATGGTATTCGGTGGTAACCCCTTTAACCAAGTGCGAGCCGGTCCTTCCAACATCATGACGAAGTATTTTGCACAAACTGCTTCGTTGACCTCCAACATCTCCATAGCAAGCTCATAGCTTTAAATCCAAGACTCTGGGGGTAGATCCACCGTGTAATTGGGCACCTTCCGTGGCCCCTTAAAGTCCTTGGGCAAACGCACACTCCTCAGATCCGCTGTGAGACACTGCACACCAAATCCCCTGGCTGAGACGCCGACGGGTGTTGCTAGTGCCGGCTCAGGGACCTCCGAGTAATCTGTACCGGTGTTGATCCTTGCTGAGCCCGGCCCCTATCCATAGACCCCTACATATCCATCTCAGGTGGGTTGTTATTGGGTGGGTTCCGCCTCTTCTCACTGCTGGAGACCGTGGGTGACTCAATCCGCCGGCTGCAGCTACGACTATGAACCGGTGTGGAGTGCACCCGGCTCCGGCTATGTGTGTACCTCTCGCTGAGCCACCGCTGTCTGCAACAGGCTAATCACGTTCCTCGCCTCTTCATAAAACGGCATCCCTTCGTCCAAAGGGACAACATCAAGCTTGGCAGCCATCGCTATCATATATTCCACCGGATTAGAGTAATGGCCAAGCGGCGTCACAACGTGTCGCGACAAAGGTATGTTCCTCCGCGAAGGGTCTAACTGCCGTAGCGCCTCTACCACCCGTGTCACCACTGGCGGCATACTTGGCCCGACCCTCGGAGTATTGAAAAGATTTCGTGGCCGAATTGGTAAACCGACTTTAGTCCTTCTACACACTGAACCACCTCCGACGCCCGCTGGTCCAGATCAAAACGGAGAGTCTCCGCCCTCAAACATTCTGACTCAGCATTCATCTGAGCTTGCATTGCATTGATATCCTCTTGGGCCTGAGCCATCTGTCCTTTGATCCGGTTAATCTCGGTGTTACGCTCTGCCTCATTCTTAGCTGTAACCTCCATGGCCATCAGAGTAGCTAGCTCCTCCATGAGCTCTAATAAATCCCGCGTCGGTGCCTTAGGAGGCTCCGCGTCAGGGGGCCGCTCCAGCCACCGCTCCGGCTGTCGCACCATTGGAAGCCGGTGCCGGGCCTGCCATGAACATGGCGGCTTGGCTCGGCGAGTCATAGGGCTCCGGAATACTGTCGCCATCGACATAGCCCCTTAACCCTCTGTCATGAAGTTGATAGATTGATTATCCATCCTCACTAGAAGATCTTGCATCTGAGAAAGCCAAGGTCTCTCCCGATAAGGAATCTCCTCTGTCCTGTGTAAAGCCAATGAAAACACTCTTCTGCCCGAGCTGAATATGGGCGGGTGTCGCGCGCCGGGCCAGCTCGACGAGGTCGATGCAGATGTCCGGCCCGGGTGTAGATACATCCAACTTGCTGATGAACACGTGCATCTTGCCAATGGGAACCCGTTATCTGTACTCGATTGAGCGGGCTTCAGGCCCCCATCCTGATATGTCGATGTAGAGCTTGCCGTGACGGCTCTTTGTCATTAAACCGACGACGTATCCTTCGATCCCTGAGAGAAAGCCCTTTGAAAATTCAACAACACCGCACGTTAGCCCCACGGTGGGCGCCAACTGTCGTGGTTTTGTCACGACAGATGTCCGAAGACTTAGGTTCGAGGACATCGCTAAGGTGGTGGAGCCAAAGGGGTTGGACGGGACGAAAGACACATATTTACCCAGGTTCGGCCCCTCGAGATGAGGTAAAAGCCTACGTTCTGCTTTGTGTGTATTGATTGGAGTATCGATTACAAGGGAGCATATTTGCTTGACCTATCTCTCGATCGATTGGATTCTGTCTAAGCCGTCCCCGGGTCTCGCCTTTATATAGGAGGTCAAGACCACGGGTTACACAAATCTCATACCTACTCTTACAACATGTCTACTCTATCTCTGAGCCGTCTTGCCGCCTCTAGCAGGCTATCTCCGGGCGGCTTACGCGCCCGGGTCTTCTGTCCTCTTCCTGACTCTAGGCCTCCGCCTCAGCCCATCTGATAAGCCGCCGTGCAGCCCAATCTTCCTCTTCCAACCCATATGCTATGAGCTGCCAGGTATGACCCGACCCCTCCTGGGCGGGTCTTACCATGGGGTTATATCCCCAACAGAATAAAAACTAATATCAAGCATTCCCACCACTTGGAACTCAAAGAATTAGACATGCACCAAGTACAAGAACTTATGTAAAATGTAAACCACTAGAATAAAAACTAATTGGGGCATGCCCCCCTGCACCAATGTTTGCACCAAAAATTCTTATTTATTCCAAAAAAAATCATGTTAAATTTTCATGGAAATCTGAGACATTTTTTTGATGTATTTTTCATGCACAGGAAAAACAGAAAACGGAAATTTCATGAAATTTCATTTTTATTTTTACTAAGAAAACTTGTGATACAGAGAGTTATGAATATTCAATTCATAATTCTCATGTCTTTCGAAAACAATTCATTAATAAGGTTGATCAAGTCTTATTGATAAACTTTTTATTAACATGAAACCAAAGAATCTTCATATGTCACTAGGTTACCTCAATTGGGATTTGTATCTCCCCTAAAAGAATATTATAATATTTCTTCTCCTTAGCAGTTGGGAGAGGGATTGTAATATCTCCAATGAAAATCGTGGGAATATGATCAATGGCATTAATATTAGTAACCGAAGCTTGCTTCCTCGGAAAATGCATGGTATGTTTCTTGCCATTGATATGAAAGGTGACCTTGCTTTTATTACAATCAATAACAACCCCTGCAGTACTTAGAAAAGGTCTACCAAGGATGATTGCCATATTGTCGTCCTCCGGCATATCAAGAATAACAAAGTCTGTTAAGATAGTAACATTTGCAACCACGACGGAACGTCCTTGCAAATTCCAGTAGGTAAAGCAGTGGATTTATCAGCCATTTGCAAAGATATCTCAGTAGGTGTGAGTTTACTCAATTCAAGTCTTTTATAAAAGGAGAAAGGCATAACACTAACACCGACCCCCAAATCACATAAAGCAGTTTTTACATAATTCTTTTTAATAGAGCAAGGTGTTGTGGGTATACCCGGATCTCCCAACTTAGTAGGTACTCCACCATCGAAAGAATAATTAGTAAGGATGGTGGAAATTTTAGTTCCAGGTATCTTTCTTTTATTAGTGATAATATCTTTCATATACTTACCATATGGAGGCATTTTGAATTTATCAGTCAAGCGAGTGCGTAAATGAACTGGTTTAATAATTTAAACAAAGCGCTCAAAATCTTCCTCATCTTTACTTTTAGTGGCTTTTCAAGGGAATGGCATAGGTTTTTGAACCCATATCTCTCTTTCCCTTCCATGTTTCCTAGCGACAAAGTCTCTCTCATCATAACGTTTATTTTTAGAAGGTGGGTTATCAAGATCCTCGGCAGGTTCAATTTCCACATCATTATCATTTTCTTTGTTGTTTTCTGGTTGAGCATCTATATGAGCATCATCATCATTATTATCATTTTCATTATCACTAGGTGTATGCTCACTACCAGACTGGGCCTTAGCGTCAGAAGCAGAAACTTCATTGTTTTTCTCAATAGGTTTCTCTATAACAGGTTCACCAGAAGCATGCAAGTTCCTATCATGTTTCTTTTTCTTCTTCTTAGATGAACTAGGAATATCTTCACTAATTTTCTGAGAATCTTGTTCAATTCTTTTAGGGTGTCCTTTAGGATAAATAGGTTCTTGGGTCATTCTACCTCCTCTGGTCACTACTCTAATAGCACGATCATTTATATTATTCATTTCAACAAGCAAATCATTTTGTGATTTAGCAACTTGGTCTAATTGGGTGTGAACCATAGCAGCATGTTTGCCTAAACCTTTCACATCATTTGCAATTCTAAAAATCAAGTCACTTAAGCTATCTATCATCATAGCATTACGTTGCAATTGATTATTAACATAATTTTTGAAGTGTTCTTTCTCAACAAGTAATTATGAAATTAATCCAAGCATTATTCAAGAGTCTTATTATAAGGTATATCATTTTTATTAAAGGAACAGAGAGAGTTTACCTTCACTACCTGTCTTGGGGTATCAAGTCCATGTATTTCTTCAATAGGTGGTAATTTCTTGACATCCTTCGTTTTAATACCTTTTTCCTCCATAGATCTTTTTGCTTCTTGCATATCTTCTGGACTAATAAATATAATACCTCTCTTATTTTGAATACATTCTGAAGGTGGTTCAAGGAGTATCGTGGTTTTCTCATGGGGGGTCTCGCGAGACGACAGATGCCATAGGTAGGCTTATCGAGGTGAGAGCAAGGCTGTCGTGGATGATCCGGGACGGGTATGCGGATAGCACGCGCTCTCTGGAGAGATAATACCCCTACTCCTGCATGCCTATATATGTATGGTATATCTGGTACAGGCTTGCTCCTGGAGCTGTATTTGAGGAGGGAGAGGGAGCTGGCTGCTCCCTTCCATGGCCTCACGTGTGAGAGTAAGTGGGGAAAAGAGAGGAATGGGGGAGAGCTTGGACAGCTTGCTCGCTTGCCCGTCGGTGAGCTCCCCTGGCGCCTCTTATATAGGAAGGCCCAGGGGACAAGGGGTGGCCCACTTGGCCTGATTACACTGTTGGAGGTGACATGTGATATGACTCATGATGCAGGCTACAGTGCGCCACTATTGGGGCAGGGTGACATGATGCATTAGGGTGCATAGTGGGGCACTATTGGCCAATAGTGCCCGTTTGTAGCAGGGTGGCCGGCTCTGCAGTCCGTTAGCCACGATGTTGTCAGCTCGTGTCCGATGGGACGCCTGGAGCTGACTTCATCTGGCCGCAACCGGTAGCCGGACAGGAGCAGCCGGACGGGAGCAGCCGGACAGGAGCAGCTGGCCGAGTGGAGCAGTCAGCCCGGGCAGGTGGGCACCCCATCCAACTCGCCGTCTCTAGGGTATCCAGGGGTCATCCCCCCGACAAGGAGTGTCTAATCATCGGCATTTTGCATTATGTTATTCAATAATTCTTCAGCTTGTTCGACAGTTCTTTCGTTGAAAACACAACCAGCACAACTATCTAGGAAGTCCCTAGAAACACCAGTTAGTCCATTATAAAAAAAAATTCAAGTATTTCATTCCTCTTAAGCGGACAATCAGGCAAAGCTTGTAGTAACCGGAGAAGCCTCCCCCAATCTTGAGGGAGATTCTCCTTTAATTCGAGCAAAGTTAAATGTTCCCTGTAAGGAAGGTTGTTTCTTATGAGCAGGAAAATATTTTGTAGAAAAGTGTTGAAGCATATCCTGGGGACTACGTATGCACCCAGGAGTAAGTGATAAGAACCATTCCTTGGCCTCGCTTTTAGTGAGAAAGAAAAAATCTTAAGGATATAGTAGCGAATCTTTTCTTCATTGGTAAACAGAGCAGCAATATCATTCAGTTTCATAAGGTGTTCGACAACAATTTCATTTTCATAACCATGGAAGGGATCAGACTCTACTATAGGAATTAACTCAGGGTCCACAGAGAACTCATAATCCTTATCAGTAACAAATATAGGAGGAGTAGCAAATTTAGGATCACATTTCATTTTCTCCATCATAGATTTTTATTTTAGTTTGCATAATAGTTTCTTCACATCATCTCTATTTTCACAAGAAAGAATATCCCTATCTACCTCATCATCCATAACATAACCTTCAGGTACAAAAGGCAATTCATGTCTATTAGGTGAATGAGGGGTAATAGGTGATTCAAAGTCTTCTTCAATTTCAACATTCTCAGGTTCTCAAGCTTTAGCAATATGAACATCAAGTAATTCATTCAGTGGCACAGATACAATTTCGACATGTGTAGCAATAGTTTCATCATTAATTTCAGAAGTAGCATCATCAAGTTCATGTGATATATCAAGACGATCAATAGGTGGTAGTGTAGCAAGTTGATCAAAAACAGGAGGTGAATCTAAAGCAGAGCTAGATGGCACTTCCTTCCTCCTCTCAGTCGAGAGGGGAAAATCTTAGTTCGGTTGTCTTTCAGATTTCTCATAGTAGCAATTGGATGTCCTTCAGTTAACACAATAAATAGAGTTATGCTCCGTAACAATGACGCCAGAAAAAGGTCTTGATAACCCACAAGTGTAGGGGCTCATAACAGTCTTCATGAGTAGTATTTCCCCCTAATTTACTGATTCGACACAAGGGGAGCCAAGAATATTTATTGGCCTTGACAGTTGAGTTGTGAATTCAATCGCATCGAGGATATCTCTCTGCAACAAAGATTTAGTAGAACGAAAAATAGTAGTAACCAAAGTAACAGCAGTAGTGACAGTAACAGTTTTGTAGCATGCCTGACAGTAGCAATAGCAATGGTAACTTGGCAAGATTCGGTATATGAAATGCTTAGGCACGTGGTGTTGGGGAACGTTGCATGGGAAACAAAAATTTCCTACGCACACGCAAGATCTATCCATGGTGCTGAGCATCTACGAGAGGGAGAGTGGATCTACATACCCTTGTAGATCGCTAAGCGGGAAGTGTTAAGAAACACGGTTGGTGTAGTCGAACATCTTCACGATCCAAATTGCCGAGCGTCCCGCGATCTCATCATGATCCATCCCGCAGTCTTGATCACGGTCCTTCCGATCTAGCGCCGAACGGACGGCACCTCCGCGTTCAACACACGTACAGCTTGATGACGATCTCTGCCTTCTTGATCTAGCCAGAGGGAGCAGAGAGGTAGATGAGTTCTTCGGCAGCGTCACAGCGCTCCGGCGATGGTGGTGGAGCTATTCTGGCAGGGCTTCTCCTAAGCACTGTAGAAATCCGATCTAGAGGAGAAACTATGCACTGGAGGAACGGGTGGCACGTGGCTGAAAATTCTATGCCAAAACCCAAAAATCCTCTAGTATATATAGGAGGAGAGGAGGAGGAGGCTTGGCTCCCAAGGAGCCAGCCCTTGGGTCGGCCGAACCAAGTGGGAGAGGAGGAATCCTCCTCCAATCCTAGTAGGACCAGGATTCCTCCCTATTTTGCCTTTTTTCCACCTTATCTCTTTGGGTTTTCTCTCCCAGCCACATGGGCCTTGTGTGGGACTTCCACCAGCCCACTAAGGGCTGGTATTCACTCTCCCACAGCCCATGTAGCCTCTTGGGTCGAAATACCCCTCCCGATGGTCTCCCGGTACACTACCGGCACTCCCGGTACACTACCGATGAGCCCGAAACTTTTCCGGTGACCAAAATAGGACTTCCTATATATATCAATCCTTACCTCCGGACCATTCCGAAGCTCCTCATGACGTCCGGGATCTCATCCAGGACTCCGAACAACCTTCGGTCACCACCATGCATAATTCTATACTACCGAAACGTCACCAAACCTTAAGTGTGCAGACCCTGCGGGTTCAAGAACTATGTAGACATGACTGAGACACCTCTACGATCAATAACCAATAGCGGGACCTGGATGTCTATATTGGTTCCTACATATTCTACGAAGATCTTTATCGGTCGAATCTCTATGCCAAGGATTCGGTTAATCCCGTATGATGTTCCCATTGTTCTTCGGTATGTTACTTGCCCAAGATTTGATCGTCGGTATCTACATATCTAGTTCAACCTCGTTACCGGCAGGTCTCTTTACTTGTTCCGTAATACAAGATCCCATGACTAACACTTAGTCACATTGCTTGCAAGGCTTATTGTGATGTTGTATTACCGAGTGGGCCCTGAGATACCTCTCCGTCACACGGAGTAACAAATCCCAGTCTTGATCCATGCCAACTCAATAGACACCTTCGGAGATACTTGTAGAGCACCTTTATAGTCACCCAGTTATGTTGCGACGTTTGATACACACAAGTCACTCTTCCGTTATCCGTGAGTTACATGATCTCATGGTCATAGGAACATATACTTGACATGCAGAAATCAGTAGCAATAAACTGACACGATCATATGCTACGTTTGTAGTTTGGGACTTGTCCATCACACCATTCTCCCAATGATGTGATCCTGTTATCAAATGACATCTCATGTCCATGGCTAGGAAACCTTAACCATCTTTGATCAACGAGCTAATCTATTAGAGGCATACTAGGGACATGGTTTTGTCTATGTATCCACACATGCATCTAAGTCTCCGATCAATACAATTATAGCATGGATAATAAATGATTATCATGAACAATGAAATATGATAATAACTAATTTATTATTGCCTCTAGGGCATATTTCCAACAGTCTCCCACTTGCACTAGAGTCAATAATCTAGTTCACATCACCATGTGATTCACATTGTTATGAATCTAACACCCAATGAGTTCTGGGGCTCGATCATTATTTGCATGTGAGAGAGATCTTATAGTCAACGGGTCTGCGACATTCAGATCCGTGTGTACTTTGCAAATTTCTATGTCAAACCATAAACACTGCTACCACACTCCACTTGGTACTATTCCAAATGGCCGCTCCACTATACATATCCAGATTGCTACTATGAGTCATCCGGATTGGTGTTAAAGCTTGCATCGACGTAACTCTTTACGACGAACTCTTTATCACCTCCATAATCGAGAAACATCTCCTTAGTCTTTTAGTTACTAAGGATAATCTTGACCGCTGTCCAGTGCTCCATTCCACGATCACTTTGAAAACTTCCAGCCATACTTATGGCAAGGCTGACATCGGGGCTTGTGCACAACATTGCATACATTATAGAGCCTATGGCTAAAGCATAGGGGATGACACTCATATTTTCTCTATCTTCTGTAGTCACTTGGCATTGAGTCTTACTCAACTTAACACCTTACAAATCAGGCGAGAACTCTTTGTCTGACTGATCCATTTTGAACTCTTTCAAAATCTTGTCAAGGTATTTACTCATTGAAAGTCTCATCAAGCATCTTGATCTATCTCTATAGATCTTGATGCTCAACAATTAGGTAGCTTTATCCAGGTCTTCCTTTGAAAAACTCTTTTCAAACAACCGTTTATGCTTTCCAGAAATTCTACATCATTTCTGATCAACAATATGTCAACCACATATGCTTACCAGAAACTCTATAGTGCTCCCACTCACTTTATTGTAAATAAAAGTTTCTCATAAACTTTGTATAGACTCAAAAACTTTGATCACCTCATCAAACTATATATTCCAACTCCGAGATGCTCGCTTCAGTTCATAGAAGGATCACTGAAGCTTGCACACCTTTTAGCATCCTTAGGACTGAAAAAACCTTATGGTTGTATCTCATACAACCTTTCCTTAAGGAAGGAAACGATGTTTTGGCATCCATCTGCCAGATTGCATAATTGAAAAATGCAGCAACTGCTAACATAATTCCAACAGACTTTAGCATCGCTACGAGTGAGAAAGTCTCATCATAGTCAACTCCTTGAACTTGGCGGAAACTTCTTTGCGACAAGTCAAGCTTTATAAATGGTGACATTCACCATCAGCGTCTGTCTTTATCTTAAAAGTCCATTTGTACTCAACGACCTGCCGTCCAACAAGCAAGTCTACCAAAGTCTATACTTGGTTTTCATACATGGATCTTTTCTCGGATTTCATGGCCTCTAACTATTTGTCAGAATCCGGGCCCATCATCGCTTTTTCATAGCTCGTAGGTTCATCGTTGTCCAACAACATGACCTCCAAGACAGGGTTGTCGTACCGCTCAGGAGCAGTACACATCCTTGTCGACCTACGAGGTTCGATAGTAACTTGATCTGAAGCTTCATGATCATCATCATTTACTTTCTCTTCAATTGACGTAGGTTCCACAGAAACATCTTTCTGCGCTGCACTACTCTCTGGTTGAAACAAAGGTTCAACAACCTCATCAAGTTCTATCTTCCTCCCACTCAACTCTTTCGAGAGAAACTTTTCCTCGAGAAAGGACCCAGTTTTAGCAACAAATACTTTATGCTTGGATCTGAGATAGAAGGTTCACCCAAATGTTCTTAGGGTATTCTATGAAGATGCATTTGTCTACTTTGGGTTTGAGCTCATTCGATGAAAACATTTTCCACACAAGCGTCGCAGCCCCAAACATTAAGAAATGACAGCTTGGGTTTCTATCAAACCCTAATTCACACAGTGTCATCTTAACGGATTTAGATGATGCCCTATTTAAAGTGAATGTAGTTGTCTCTAATGCATAACCCCAAAACTATAGTAGCAAAACGATAAGAGACATCATAGCACGCACCATATCCAATAGAGCATGACTATGACGTTCGGACACACCATCACACTATGGTGTTCAAGGTGGCATGAGCTGTGAAACAACTTTCACATTGTCTAAAGTTGTATGCCAAACTCGTAACTCCGATATTCACCTCCATGATCATATCGCAGACATTTCTTCTTGTCACGATGATCTTAAACTTCACTCTGAATTTTCTTTGAACCTTTCAAACGATTCAGACTTGTGTTTCATTAAGTAAATATACACTATATCTACTCAAATCATCAGTGAAGGTAAGAAAATAACGATATCCACCGCACGCTACAAGACTCATTGGATTGCATACATCAACATGTATTATTTCCAATAAATCACTTGCCCGCTCCATCCATCCAGAAAACAGGGTCCTTAGTCATCTCGCCCAAGAGGCATGGTTCGCATGTCTCAACCGATTCGAAATCGAATGAGTCCAATGATCCATTAGCATGGAGTTTCTTCATGCGCTTTATACTAATATGACATTTAGCGGCAGAGCCACAAGTATGTGGTACTATCATTATTAACTTTGTATCTTTTGGCATCAATGTTATGAACATGTGTATTACTATGATCAAGATTCAACAAACCATTCTCACTGGGTGCATGACCATTGAAGGTATTATTCATGTAAATAGAATAACCATTATTCTCTAACTTAAATGAATAACCGTGTTGCAATAAACACGATCTAATCACGTTCATGCTCAACGCAAAACACAAAATAACATTTATTTAGGTTCATCACTAATCCCGAAGATAGAGAGAGCGTGCGATGTTGATCACATCAACCTTGGAAACATTTCCAACACACATCGTCACCTCACCCTTAGCTAGTCTCCGTTTATTCCGTAGCTTTTACTTCGAGTTACTAACATTTAGCAACCGAACCGGTATCCAATACCCAAGTGCTATTAGGAGTACTAGCAAGGTACACATCAATAACACGTACATCAAATACACTTGTGTCGACGTTGCCAGCCTTCTTATCTACCAAGTATCTAGGGTTGTTCCGCTTCAGCGACCGCTGACCTCATAATAGAAGCACTTAGTCTCGGGTTTGGGTTCAACTTTGGGTTGCTTCACTGGAGCAGCAACTGACTTGTCATCCATGAAGTTTCCCTCCTTGCCCTTGCCCTTCTCGAAACTAGTGGTTTTACTAACCATCAACACTTGTCGCTCCTTCTTGATTTCTACCTTCGCGGTGTCAAACATCGCGAACAACTCAAGGATCATTATTTCTATCCCTGGAAATTTATAGTTCATCACCAAGTTCTAGTAGCTTAGTGACAGTGACTTGGAGAACTATATCAATCACTATCTTATCTGGAAGATCAACTCCCACACGATTCAAGCGATTGTAGCACCCAGACAATCTGAGCACATGCTCAACGATTAAGCTATTCTCCTTCATCTTGCAAGCAAAGAATCTTGTTGGAGATCTCATATCTCGCAACACGGGCACGAGCTTGAGATCCTAATTTTAGCTCTTAGAACATCTCATATGTTCCGTGATGTTCAAAACATTTTGGAGCCTCAATTCTAAGCCGTAATGCATGACGCACTAAACTATCAAGTAGTCATCAAAACGTGCACGTCAGATGTTCACAACATCTACAGACGATGCTAGAGGGGTTGGCGCACCGAGCGGTGCATTAAGGACATAAGCCTTCTGTGCAGCAACGAGGACAATCCTCAGATCACCGGAGCCAGTCCGCAATATTGCTACCATCATCTTTCAATTCCATTTCTCTAGGAACATATAAAAATTCAAGGGATCTACAGCATGAGCTAGTAATCTACAATATAATTTTGCAAAGACACTACTGAGTATGTTCATGATAATGAGTTCAATTAATCATATTACTTAAGAACTCCCACTCAAATTGACATCCCTCCAGTCATTCGAGTGATACATGATCCAAATTCACCAACTCAAGTCTGATCATCACGTGAGTTGAGGTGGTTTCAATGGTGAACATCATCATGCTGATCATATCTACTATATGACTCATGTTCGACCTTTCGGTCTCTTGTGTTCTGAGGCCATGTCTGTACATGCTAGGCTCGTCAAGTTTAACCCGAGTGTTCTGCATGTGCAACACTGGCTTGAACCCGTTGTATGTGAACGTAGAGTCTATCACACCCGATCATCACGTGGTGTCTCGACACGACGAACTTTCGCAACGGTGCACACTCAGGGAGAACACAATTTATCTTGAAATTAAGTGAGGGGTCACCTTGTAATGCTACCGTCGTCCTAAGCAAAACAAGGTGCATAAAAGGATTAACATCACATGCAAATCATAAGTGACATGATATGGCCATGATCTTGTGCTTTTGATCTCCATCTTGCAAGCATCGACATGATCTCCATCGTCACCGGCATGACACCATGATCTCCATCATCTTGATCTCCATCAACGTGTCACCATCGGGGTTGTCGTGCCCACCATGCTTCTACTACTATTTCTACCGTTTAGCGATAAAGTAAAGCATTACATAGTGCTTAATGATTGACACGCAGGTCATACAATAATTAAAGACAACCCTATGGCTCCTGCCGGTTATCGTACTCATTGACATGCAAGTCATGATATTCTATACAACACATGATCATCTCATACATCACATATATCACATCTTGTAATTGGCCATATCACATCACAACATACCCTGCAAAAACAAGTTAGACGTCCTCTAATTGTTGTTGTATGTTTTACGTGGATGCTATGGGTATCTAGACAGAACAATTCTCACCTACGCATAAACCACAACGGTGATACATAAGTGGCTTTTCAACCTTCTCAAGGACCGCCTTAGTCGAATCCGATCCAACTAAAGTAGGAGAAACAGACACCCACCAGCCATCTTTGTGCAACGAAGCTACCCGTCAGTCGATGGAAGCGGTATCTCGTAAGCGTACGAGTAAGGTTGGTTCGGGCCGCTTCATGCCACAATACCGCTGAACCAAAACACGACCGAGGGAGGAAGCAATCTAAGCATCAACACCCACAAACTCTTTGTGTTCTACTCGAGATCTCATCTACACATAGACCTAGCTCTGATACCACTGTTGGGGAATGTTGCATGGGAAATAAAAAATTTCCTACGCACACGCAAGATCTATCCATGGTGATGAGCATCTACGAGAGGGAGAGTGGATACACATACCCTTGTAGATTGCTAAGCGGGAAGCGTTAAGAAACGCGGTTGGTGTAGTCGAACGTCTTCGTGATCCAAATCGCCGAGCGTCCCGTGATCTCATCACGATCCGTCCCGCAGTCTTGATCAGGGTCCTTCCGATCTAGCGCCAAACGGACGGCACCTCCGCGTTCAGCACACGTATAGCTTGATGATGATCTCCGCCTTCTTGATCCAGCAAGAGGGAGCGGAGAGGTAGATGAGTTCTCCGGCAGCGTGACGGCGCTCCGGCGATTGTGGAGGAGCTATTCCGGTAGGGCTTCGCCTAAGCACCACAGAAATCCGATCTAGAGGAGAAACTATGCACTGGAGGAACGGGTGGCACATGGCTAAAAATTCTGTGCTAAAAACCCTAAAATCCTCTAGTATATATAGAAGGAGAGGAGGAGGAGGCTTGGCTCCCAAGGAGCCAGCCCTTGGGTCGGCCGAACCAAGTGGGAGAGGAGGAATCCTCCTCCAATCCTAGTAGGACTAGGATTCCTCCCTATTTTGCCTTTTTTCCACCTTATCTCTTTGGGTTTTCTATCCCAGCCACATGAGCCTTGTGTGGGACTTCCAGCAGACCACTAAGGTCTGGTATTAACTCTCCCACAGCCCATGTAGCCTCTTGGGTCGAAATACCCCTCCCGATGGTCTCCCGGTACACTACCGACACTCCCGGTACACTACCGATGAGCCTGAAATTTTTCCGGTGACCAAAATAGGACTTCCTATATATCAATCTTTACCTCCAGACCATTCCGGAGCTCCTCGTGACGTCCGGGATCTCATCCAGGACTCCAAACAACCCGCGGTCACCACCATGCATAACTCTATACTATCGAAATGTCACCAAACCTTAAGTGTGCAGACCCTGCGGGTTCGAGAACTATGTAGACATGACCGAGACACCTCTAAGGTCAATAACCAATAGCGGGACCTGGATGTCCATATTGGTTCCTACATAGTCTAGGAAGATTTTTATCGGTCGAACCTCTTGTTGGAAATATGCCCTAGAGGCAATAAATAAAGTGTTCATTATTGTATTTCCTTGTTCATGACAATCGTTTATTATCCATGCTATAATTGTATTAATTGGAAGCATGGATACATGTGTGGATACATAGACAAACACAATGTCCCTAGTATGCCTCTAGTGAACTAGCTCGTTGATTGAAAGATGGTTAATGTTTCCTAGCCATGGACATGAGATGTCATTTGATAACGGGATCACATCATTAGGAGAATGATGTGAGGGACAAGACCCAAACTTTAAACGTAGCTTATGATCGTGTCAGTTTATTGCTACTGTTTTCTGCATGTCAAGTATATGTTCCTATGACCATGAGATCATGCAACTCACGAACACCGGAGGAGTGCCTTGTGTGTATCAAACGTCGCAACGTAACTGGGTGACTATAAAGGTGCTCTACAGGTATCTCCGAGGGTGTCTGTTGAGGTGGCATGGATCAAGACTGCGATTGGTTACTCCGTGTGACAGAGAGGTATCTCAGGGCCCACTCGGTAATACAACATCACAATAAGCCTTGCAAGCAATGTGACTAAGTGTTAGTCACAGGATCTTGTATTACGGAACGAGTAAAGAGACTTGCCGGTAATGAGGTTGAACTAGGTATGGAGATACCGACCATCGAATCTCGGGCAAGTAACATACCGAAGAACAAAGGGAACATCATACGGGATTAACTGAATCCTTGACATAGAGGTTCGACCGATAAAGATCTTCGTAGAATATGTAGGAACCAATATGTTCATCCAGGTCCCGCTATTGGTTATTGACCGTAGAGGTGTCTTGGTCATGTCTACATAGTTCTCGAACCCGTAGGGTCTGCACACTTAAGGTTTGGTGACGTTTCGGTAGTATAGAGTTATGCATGATGGTGACCGAAGGTTGTTAGGAGTCCCGGATGAGATCCCGGATGTCACGAGGAGCTCCGGAATGGTCCGGAGGTAAAGATTGATATATATGAAGTCCTATTTTGGTCGCCGAAAAAGTTTCGGGCTCATCGGTAGTGTACCGGGAGTGCTGGTAGTGTACCGGGAGACCATCGGGAGGGGTATTTCGACCCAAGAGGCTTCATGGGCTGTGGGAGAGTGAATATCAGCCCTTAGTGGGCCGGTGGAAACTCCCACACAAGGCCCATGTGGCTGGAGAAGAAAACCCAAAAGGAAAAAGGTGGAAAAAGGCAAAAAGGAAAAAAAGAATGAATCCTAATCCTACTAGGAGTGGAGGAGGTGGACTCCTCCTTTCCTAGTTCGGCCGAAGCCTAGAAGGCTTGGAGGCCAAGATGCCTCCTCTCCTCCTATATATACTGGTGGTATTGAGGGTTTTTGCACTAGATTTTCTGCCACGTGCTACCCGTTCCTCCAGTGCATAATTTCTCCTCTAGATTGGTTTTCTGCAGTGCTTAGGCGAAGCCCTGCCGGAATTGCTCCACCACCATTGCCGGAGCGCCGTCAGGCTGCCGGAGAACTCTTATTCCTCTCCACTCCTTCTTGCTGGATCAAGACGGTGGAGATCGTCATCAAGCTGTACGTGTGCTGAACGCGGAGGTGCCGTCCGTTCGATGCTAGATCGAAAGGATCGTGATCAAGTTCATGAGACGGATCGTGATCAAGTTTGTGGGACGGATTGTGGGACGGATCGTGATTGGATCTCGGGACGAATCGTGATTGTATCGCAGGACGCACAGCGATTTGGATCGCGAAGACGTTCGACTACACCAACCGTGATTCTTAATGCTTCCCGCTTAGCGATCTACAAGGGTATGTAGATTTACTCTCCCTCTCATAGATGCTCATCACCATGGATAGATCTTCGTGTGCGGTTGAAATTTTTTGTTTCCCATGCAACGTTCCCCAACAGTGGCATCATGAGCTAGGTCTATATGTAGATGAGATCTCGAGTAGAACACAAAAGGTTTGTGGGCGTTGATGCTTAGATTGCTTCCTCCCTTGGTCGGATTTTGGTTCAACGGTATTGTGAGATGAAGCGGCCCGGACCAACATTACTCGTACGCTTATGAGAGACCAGTTCCCTCGATGCAACTTGTTGCCTAGATGGCTTGCGGGTGGCAGTTTCTCTCACTTTAGTTGGATCGGATTCGACAAAGACGGTCCTTGAGAAGGTTGAAAAGCAAATTATGTATCACCGTTGTGATTTATGCGTACGTGATAATCGTTCTTGCTAGAAACCCGTAGCAGCCACGTAAAACATGCAACAACAATGAGAGGACGTCTAACTTGTTTTTGCAGGGTATGTTGTGATATGATATGGCCAATTACATGATGTGATATATGTGATGTATGAGATGATCATGTGATGTATAGAATTTCGTGACTTGCATGTCGATGAGTACGGCAACCATCAGGAGCCATAGGGTTGTCTTTAATTATTGTATGACCTGCGTGTCAATCATTAAGTGCTATGTAATGCTTTACTTTATCGCTAAACGGTAGCAATAGTAGTAGAAGCATGCATGGCATGACAACCTCAATGGCGACACGTTGATGGAGATCAAGATGATGGAGATCATGGTGTCATGCCATTGACGATGAAGATCATGCCAGTGCTTTCAAGATGGAGATCTAAAGCACAAGTTCATGGCCATATCATGTCACTTATGAATTACATGTGATGTTAATCCTTTTATGCACCTTGTTATGCTTAGTACGACTGTAGCATTATAAGGTGATCCCTCACTTAAATTTCAAGATGAAATTATGTTCTCCTCGAGTGTGCACCATTGTGAAAGTTCGTCGTGTTGAGACACCACGTGATGATCGGGTGTGATAGACTCTACGTTCACATACAACGAGTGCAAGGCAGTGTTGCACACGTAGAACACTCGGGTTAAACTTGACGAGCCTAGCATGTACAGACATGGCCTCGGAACACAAGAGACCGAAAGGTTGAACATGAGTCATATAGGATATGATCAACATAATGATGTTCACCATTGAAGCCACCTCAACTCACGTGATGATCGGACTTGAGTTGGTGGATTTGGATCATGTGACACTCAGATGACCTGAGGGATGTCAATTTGAGTGGAAGCTTTAGTAATTTGATTAACTAAACTCATTATCTTGAACAATAGTCTAAGTTAACTTTGCATATTTATGTTGTAGATCAATGGCTCGCGCAGTAGCACCCCTGAATTTTAATGCGTTCCTAGAGAAAGCTAAACTGAAAGATGATGGAAGTAACTTTGTTGACTGGGCCCGTACTCTGAGGATTATCCTCACGGCTTCCCAGAAATCATATGTCCTTGATGCACCGCTTGGTGACCAACCAGAAGACATGACCTCCGAAGACGTTAAGAACGCTTGGGAGGCACGTACTGGAGGTTACTCAATAGTTCAGTGTGCAATATTGTATGCCTTCGAACCGGGACTTCAAAGACATTTTGAACGTCATGGAGCATATGAGATGTTCCAGGAGTTGAAGTCTATCTTTCTAAAAAACGCCCGGATCGAGAGGTATGAAACCTCCGATAAGTTCTATGCTTGCAAGATGGAGGAGAACGGGTCTATCAGTGAACATATACTCAGAATTTCTGGGTATTCAACTCGTCTAGCGGAGTTGGGAATTGCCCTTCCGCCAGAGGCGATCACTGATAGAGTTCTTCAATCACTGCCACCTAGTTACAAGAGCTTTGTGATGAACTATAACATGCACGGGATGAACAAGTCAGTCGCCGAGCTGTTTGCGATGCTAAAAGTCGCTGAGTCTGAAATCCAGAAAGAACATCAGGTGTTGATGGTCAATAAAACCACTAGTTTCAAGAAAAATGGCAAAGTCAAGGGCAAGGGCAAGAAGGGTAAAATCAAGACGGATGGCAAAGCAGTTGCTACTCCTGCAAAGAAGCCCAAGCATGGACCCAAGCCAGAAACTGAGTACTTTCATTGCAAAGGAACTGGTCACTGGAAGCGGAACTGCCCCAAGTACCTGGCTGACAAGAAGGCGGCCAACAACAAACAAGGTATATATGATATACATGTTATTGATGTGTACCTTACTAGCTCTCGTAGTAGTGCCTGGGTATTTGATACTGGTTCGGTTGCTCACATTTGCAACTCAAAGCAGGAACTACGAAATAAACGAAGGCTAGCAAAGGACGAAGTGACGATGCGCGTGGGAAATGGTTCCAAGGTTGATGTGATCACCGTCGGCATCCTCTCTCTTCGATTACCATCGGGATTAGTGATGAACCTGAATAATTGTTATTTAGTTCCTGCGTTAAGCATGAACATTATATCTGGATCTTGTTTATTGCGAGACGGTTACTCATTTAAATCAGAGAATAAAGGTTGTTCTATTTATACGAGTAATATCTTTTATGGTCATGCACCCAATGTTAGGGGTTTATTCATATTGAATCTTGATAGTGATGACACACATGTTCATAACATCGATGCCAAAAGATGTAGAATTGATAATGATAGTACCACTTTCTTGTGGCACTGCCCTTTAGGTCATATTGGTGTAAAACGCATGAGGAAGCTCCATGCTGATGGACTTTTGGAGTCACTTGATTTTGAATCACTTGACACATGTGAACCATGCCTCATGGGCAAGATGACTAAAACGCCGTTCTCTGGAACAATGGAACGGGCGAGTGACTTATTGGAAATCATACACACTGATGTGTCTGGTCCAATGAATGTTACAGCGTGTGGTGGATATCGTTATTTTCTCACCTTCACTGATGACTTAGTAGATATGGGTATATTTACTTAATGAAACACAAGTCTGAAACGT